>JAYMTH010001824.1:0-13848 GCA_036897465.1 Pelargonium australe | reverse complement strand
TTCCCTACATTTTTATTTTTTATATATTTTTTATTTTCCAATTTTATATTTTGTAGAATATAGATTGTTTCTGTATCCTCCATACAAATCCTCTCTTCTTCTTCTTCAACCTCTCCACCAGAATCTCGCCGGCGACACCAATCGGAAACCTCCGATCTGTAGCTCATAGGAATCTGCTACGACGTCGCTTTCGTCAATAAAGGTGAGACCTTTTTGCATTTTCCATTTCTAGGTTTCGCTTTTAAGCTCAATCAAATTCTCAATTCCTCATAGTCGGAGCAGAATCTGCCATGGCCTCAAGCTCCTCACCGATGTTCTTCGATTTTCTCCTCCACCGAATCTCTTTCCGTCGCTCAATTTTCCAATTTTTCTATTGAAAATTTGTGGGTATTGAGTCCGTACCCACAAAAAATTGATGGTGGTGAAAAGTTGTTGCGAGAATTGTGCATTCATTGGGAGGATATAGGGTTGTTGTTTTAGGTTTTTTGATGTTTTGTTTTTTTAATTTTTTATTATTTGATGTTGATCTGTTAAATTTATGGAATTGGTTTTTGGTGTTCTAGGGTTTGTTCTGGATCGCTGGTAATTGACTAGATTTCTGTGGATTTGACGAAGGAGGGTTTTTGGCTGCTGAGGAGGTTCATGATGTGGTTTTGAATCTTTTGATGTTTATCTAGATAGATTAGATTTGGATTGTCTTGGATGGGTGATAAATTGTGTTATCTCAATTTGTAATTTAAAAAAAAATAGGAACTTGTTGGGGTTGAGGGGTTTTGGGTTTTGTTTGTATATTTGGGTTTTGATTATCATTTTGTGTTTGCTCGGAGGCATTAAGACCAAAAGTCTTCGGGGTCTTAATACTGCGCCTTGAGTCTAGTTCTCGTATGATGCATCCTCGCAATCTTCGGGAGAATTTAGTTTTTGCTTGATTAAGGGTTTTCAACTGTCAAGAAAGTGAGAAGTTGTTTGTGGAGGAGTATGGAAAAGGAGGCGGTACCTGTCAACGAGATTGATGGCTTGCATCTGGCAAATGAGATGAACCCAGAAGAGCCTGTATGCGTGGAAATGGAATCGGATGAAAATGGAACCGAGAGTGCTTTGGTTGAACTTCATGGATTTAGCTCGGAAAAAGGTGAGGGGAGTAATGTGGTGTTCTCAAGAGAAGCACCTCTTATTAGGAAGGAGTCGAGAATATCGGGTGGTTGTAGTTGTAGTGTGAAGAAACATAAATCCCGGGTTCTTGAACCGGATTCCGAGCTCTCAAAGGAGAAGATTGGGCAAGAGAAGAAGCTGAGTAGGCAAGATAGGATTGAGTTGGGTCGACTGTTTCAGGGTGCAGTGAGTTCCCATGATTGGGAACTTGCCGAGAGTTTGATATTGTTGGCGGATCCACAAACACTTAATGATGCATTGTGCATTACATTGGACTCGATCTGGTTCTTGAGCACACAACAAGAACTTCATGGAATAACCGGATTGATTAGAAAAATCATTGCAAATGGAGCTTACGACTTCACAAGAGCTGCTCTTAGGACTTCGTTCCTTGCTTCATGTGTCTCTGCTTGCCAGAGCCGAACAATGAGTCTTGCCGATACAGTGACTGTGATGGCCCAAAGGTAAAGATTACGTTCCTAGTTTGGGTGAATAATTATTTTTAGGGCAAAACACAAAGTACTTAGTCTCATTTGCTTATTATTACCTACGTTTTTTTTTTTTTGCGACAATTGACTCCATGTACCTCAATTTTTCATTCCATTTGTTAGATTTAGCTGAATTTTTTTTTCTCTGAATATGCGTTTGACACAAGATCTTTCATTTTTTGTTTTCAAAATACTCATTAAACTCTTACTATCACCATTAGTTTCACATAGCCAGAATGACAAATTAAAAGTATTGTGAGCTGTCATGGAAAAAGTACAGGGAGCTATATGCAAATGGAGCGGATTATAGACTATTTATGGGATTCTATCTTTGATGGTTGTGGGAGTACATGTAAAGTACCTAACGTCTGGTCCATACTAATAAGTTACTAACATATGAATTGCTATCCTTGATGAAAGCAACTGAGAGAAGTGAGAGGAATCAAAAGCAACTGAAACCGACTTGTACAGAAATGGGCATAAATCTGGAAGAGAGTTTTTTAGTTGAATTTTACGTTCTCTTGGTTTACCATTCTGTTAAATGAACAACTTTTAACAGTTTCCATTTTTCTTCCTCTCCCACAAAACTTACAATGTATAGGATGTAAACTGCTTCCTTTTTCTTTCTATCATAAGTTCATTCCTTCAACTGGATAGAAGTGGCAATTCAGACCCAAACCCGCTGGCACTTGAAATCCGTCCCGCATTCTTGTCGGTTCCAGTCACTTATAATAGACTGGATGTATTTTCGAGTCGGCCGGCTCTACCACTAGATAGTGTAATTTTTTTAAGCAACTGCTGGAAAGACAAAATAAAAAATAGTTTATGGGATTCATGCTTAATGCTGTATTGGATTCATATAGCATGCAGTTGATTTGCTGTTCTGTTTCATATATACTTTTTAATCAGGTTGCATGAGCGACTTCAGGAATGCAACGGGGATGAAGTCTTGAAAGCAGAAGCTGGTGCCAAAGTTCAGAAGTTCACTGAATGGGCTCTAAAATGTATCGGCTTCCATTCTCGTTGCCAGGGGAACAGGGACCAAGTGAGTCACAGCTCGGCTGTTGAGATCCAACTCCAGTTATCAGCATTCAAGACCTTTTTAGATCTTGCCGGCAACCATCTCACCGGGAAGGACTTCACAGAGGCTTTTGATGCAGCTTGCTTCCCCCTTACTCTCTTCTCAAGCTCATTTGATCCAGGTTGGGCATCGGGTATATCAGCAACTGCAATTCAAGGGCTGCTCGGTATGTTGGTGGAAGGAGGTGCAGACAACGTCAATCAGTGTTTCCTTGAAGCTTCGCGTTTTGGGAGTACAGAACTTGTGCGCATTTTGTTGCAGGTAATGTTGATTATATTGTTCCATTTTGATGCACTGATTCAGAAATTGCTGCTGTATTGGATTTTGGTAATGTATTGGATGTTTACCAGTATGTGTAAATGTTAAAGTCACTCATTGTGGCATTAAGTGCAAAAGTACTATAAAACTTGCCAGTTCATGTCATTCATGTTTCTTTCTATGCTATCTGACGTCTTGTATTCACCATGGCTCTTTGGTGTCTTACTGTTCTATTTCCGAGTTTGTTCTAATTTTCTGGCCGTGTTTTCTCTCAATGTGTTGTCCCATTGGTATAAATTTGTTGTATTAATTGCCCTTTCATCTTGTAAGCTATTTTTGCCAGTTTCACAAGTAAAAATCGTTTTATTTGCTTTGTCGAGGAAGTGGTGGGTGTTTTCAAGGATGGTTTATGGTTGAAATGTTGTTTGTGACATTTTTGTTAACTTTTTTTGTCTGACAATCTGTGATTTTTGCGTAGATTGCTCAAAGGAACAGCTTGGATGTCGATGTTGACCTAGCTTTAGGCTTTGCTTCACACTATTGCAAGATTGGCACGATGGAGTGTCTAGTGGAAGAGGGCAATGCCATGGCTTTCTTGGGTCCTTTGATGAGAGCCGCTGAGAGGGGTTGCATGCAAGTTGTCCAGTGGTTCGTGAAAAGGGGTTGTCGGGACATGGAGCTCTGCCTTGCATTGACCGCAGCCACATCCAGCAGCCAAGTTGATGTCGCCGCCTATCTCCTCCCTCATGTCCCTCAACACGTCATCGCAGCTCTCAGCATAGAAATTCTCAAAGCTGCCGGTGAAAGAAGTTGCGGTTCTCTTGATGGTGTCGGATTTCTCCTCCGTTCTGATTTCTTAGGTGATCCCGCCGCCACCTACGCTGTTGCAGATAACATTGCTAGATCCGATGATCACACCATTGCTCCTGAGCTAAGGGCTTTCCTCCACGAGCACTGGTCAGAGGCAGCTTTCTTGGATGGGATCAGGCAAGGACAAGAACATTACATGAACTTAGTACGAATCCTGAAATGGGGCGGATCTCCGATTTGCTTGCGCGATCTTCCCGCCCCGTTGAGAGTGGCGATCGGGTACTTGCCATTGTATAGGGAGTGTGTCGAAGTGGGCGGGTGCTTGTTACCTCAAAGGCTGAGAGGTCAGCTCGTTGAAGCTGTGAGAAGGCTCGGAAGCGAGGCATTGGAGGATGCGAGCCAGGGCAGAGAGCTGTTGGCGGTTTTGGAGCATCATCTTCCTCCGTTTTTGCTTCGTGCAGCCTAAATGAGGTTTTGCCTGCACTTTTTTTCTTCTTTTTCCCGAATTATGCGCCTCGTTTTCCCTCTATGTGATGTATGTTTATGCCATAGATAATAAGAACAAATGAGTTGGGGTTAAGGTGACAAAGCTTAATTAGGGTTTATCGATTTTCTGTCGAACCAGGATCGTTTTCGATGATGATGACGGTGTCCATCTTACTCTTATAATGTAAGGCAGAATGTGATGGGTATATGTATATTGGTTTGTAGCTTCTTTGTTGATCAAAATGCTTAAATGTTGGAGAAATGAAAAATGTGTTGTTGGGTGGGCACTGTAGATTGGTTAAGAAAGGTTGTTTTGGTTCATCAATCTTGACATTCATGGAAGTAACTTGCATATGCAATTGCATTCCTGAAAGAATCTCAATGAGTTGAAGGTGACTAAGAATCTTGCACCTATTGCTGGTGATTCGGGTTTTGGGCCATGTTCGGGTTGAAAAAACTTGACTTGAACCCAATCTGACTTCTGATTGGGTTTTGGGTTTACGTGAAAATATGGCAAATCATGGGGGTCTGACCTGACCTGAGAGTTGACTGACCCTATTTTACCCAACTCGATTTCGCAAAAATGTTGATTAAGTTTTGTGTGTCCTGACTCTACCACTCAAAACTTGGAGTTCATTGCATTTCTGCAATTGCATTCCTGAATGAGTTGAATGTAACCAGTAATTCCGGTTTTGGGCTGTTTTTCGTAGTTCGGGTTGGAAATACCTGACCCAAGTCCAATATGAAAAGGTTAGGGTTTTGGATTGGATTTTAGGCTTTACTCTGAAAAAATGTAAAATGAATTTTGAGTGAAGTTTCGGTATCAAATTTTCAGCGTCTTGCGCACACGAAAGTATTTTTTTTTTATTTTTTTTATTTTTTTTGCATGTTTAGAGATGATATTAAGAAAAAGCAAGGAAAGAATTCAAAATTTTCTTGAATATTAAAAGAAGTAGAGAATTTGGTGGTCGGATGCCCGATAGAAAATTGATCAAGACAATTTTATGCGATTACCCATAATAATAATAATATCAGGTCCTACAAGTTTAAGTCTAAATTGCCAGCTCTTCTGAATACTGGCAATGGACTAAATTGATTCAATTCAAAATTGAGAAACTAATTTGGCCCAATTTAAATAGTACAATGGCCATTTCGGTAATTTACCCTAATAAAAAGCCAAACATATATGATCCAAATCTCACATAGAAAAGGGAACAAATGAACAAAAACAATTAAAAAAATTCCCAAAGAAAAAAATACATAAGTAGGTACCAAGCCAACTTAAAAAAATACACTTAAACTATCATCTACCAATCTAGAAAATTATCGAACTATTGGGCAAATATCACAATTCTTGTGGGGGCAAAAAAATAAATTGAACAAATAATAGGGACAAATTTGCGAATTTTAGAGTGCGAAAACGAAATTTTCAGAAAATGTTAGGTATATTACATCAGTCTCTGACTATGATGTGCCTAAAGAGAAAACTGGACACCAGAATGCTCTCAGGATATATTTGCATTCTTTAGAGAACTGGACACCACAATTCCTGCAGATGTTCGCATTGAATGTGACCCCAACACCGCGCTGCAGGAATCATCGGTTTTAAGACTAGGCTGCACCGCCTCCCATATCCTTTTCTTGTTAACCTGCAGATTATCGTAACAGTAAATGCATGTTCAAAACTTGCACCAAGTGTTCGGTACTGATCTCCTAAGAACCTAAAGCTCGCAATTTGGGACATTACACATGACTCAACATGAACACGAAACGGTTTAAGCGTGTTTGGGCTCGACATATTTATAATTGTGCTGTTCATGTTGGACAAATGAAACATGCACTACACATTTACACTATTAATACTATTTAATCATAGTGTAGGCTAATCACTTGATTCCTTCTGTTATCTCATACTCATATCTGTTTCTCATCTTTAATGTTTTCATCTCATCTCTCACTCAATGCTCTGCTTCGTCGTGATCTATTGCGCCCAAGGTAAGAGAGTTAAAACAGAGAAGGGGAGCAGCGTCTGTTTCTACTCACTTCATCTCTCGTTTGAGGCAAACCCGACATGAACCCGACACGCCAACACTATCATTAAACGTATCATGATTATGTTCAATATTTGACCGTTATTAATAAACATGTTGTGTTTGTGTTGGCCATACAACACAAATTTAACCTCTAACAGGGAGGGAGTCAAAGAGAAAAAATCTCTGAGTTAAAAGAAAGAAATTCAAGACCTAAAATACACAATTTCTGAATTAAAAGGAAATTATAAGAAGAGTTCCCAGGAGAAAGTTCTAAGAAGAACTATTCGTATGATCCTGCAGAATGGGAATCATCCTCTTCGGATGAAGAAGATATGGCTCAAAGCCATAAACCTCCTAAAAGTAAAGGAGTTTTAATTGAGCATAATAAGATAAATGTAATAGCTAAATATGAGTATAGTAAGATGAAGTGGATAAATCCAGTGACTCAAACTCAAAATCAGATGAAGATATGCAAGACAGTCAAGGCCCCTATGCAGAAGCAGATGATGTTCTTGAAGAATTATTGAAACACATTGGGTCAGAAAGTTGAAGGATGATAACCGCTCACGTGTTCTTGTCATCATAACCAAAGTGATAAGGATAACCACTTCAAAAATAAGACTAGACGGGTTTCAATTCGGATGAAAGTGGTGGACCCAATGTAATATTATTATTTTGATTTTTGTGATAATGTTTTATTGTTGCCCTCGAAGTCTTCCTATAATAGGTGGTTTTCTCTCATTGTAAGAGACACTTAGTTTTTCACTCAGCTTGTATTGTAAAATAGTTTTTGCAATAGTGTCTTGAGTTTGATTGAAGAAAGTTTTGTTCCTGTCTTGCTTGAAGAAATTTTTATGTAAGTCTTAATCTCGTGTATTATTTTATCTACTTTCAAGATTTATATTCTGTTATTAATAATCAATAGTCTTGTTAAATATTAAAACGTTGTTTTGCTTTCGTTGTATGTTATCCATATTCAATCATATGTTCATATAAAATCTTTGGGTATATGATTATAGTTTAAACATTGTTTAAACTGATCTCGTCGAACATTTGGTTCTTAGACCTAATAGACCTCTCTCAGACCTAGTAAACCTCTATTGGTATCAGAGCCTTGTCATTGTGGGGGTAAGTGTCTCTCACAATGAGAGAAAACCTCATTTCATAGGAAGACTTTGAGGGCAAGATAGACTTTTTACAATAAAACATTATCACAAAAACCAAAATAATAATATTACATGGGATCCGCCACTTTCATGTGAATTGAAACCTATCTACTCTTGTTTTTGAAGTGGTTACCTTTATCTCTTTGGTTATGATGACAAGGACATGTGTGTGGTTATCATCATTTAGCTTTCTGACCCAACTACATCTTTCCAATCTTCTGGCATGATTATCTTCTCTGTCCAAACTCTTGAGAATGATAATATTCCAAATCCAAAAGAACGAAGAGAAATGTTGAAAGACATCTTAATGAAGCCACAGAAAAGAAGGAATGAGACTATAAAACAAGGAAGATATCGTCAAGAGTATCCAGTTACTACGCTATGCTTGTACTTCCTCGAACACTCTTGACTTTACTTGTTTTACTTAAGGTACTATAGCTTATCTTTTTAGAAATTACCCGTATTTTTTGAGATAAAATGTTATCTCTTGGTCATTCTCTTAAGGCACAGCTCTATAGGACTTTAATAAAACCGTTAAAACTCTTAAGGGACACAAAAGTACTATAGCATGTCTTATAGAAATTACCTGAATTTTGAGATAAAACGTTATACCTCTTGGTCAATCTCTAAAGGCACACTCTATAGTACTTATTGTTTTTTTTTTAAACTAAAAGGTACGCCTCTATTGGTTCTCAGACCTAGTAAACCTCTATTGGTATCATAGCCTTGTTATTGTGGGGGGTAAGTGATCATTAAGTCGCGTTGTAAGACCGAGAGAGAGAGAGAGAGTTGTCTGTGTCTTTTTTAACATAATATGCGGGCTGGACATGGTATAAACTATAAGGTACATTTTCTTCATAGTTTTAGTGAGCAAATCATATTTGGTGCGCTGCTTTAAACGGAGATCCGACTTATGCATATCTTGATAATATTCTTATTACAAATGAATGTGTAAAGCTGCAAGGGGGATTCATCAATTCTCACCCTTTGCCGTAAAACTAAGGATTCTTCAAGAACTAAAGGAGAAGACAAAGGGGCATATAGCCTGTCATATTTCTACATTCATATCCTACAAATATGACTTAGAATATCTAAACTCCCTATGAAAGCGCCATATCTAAACTCGCATATATCTATACTACCTCTGAAAATGCTGACTCTATTCATGAGTTCTCAAATGAAAAGACGGTATCTCCAACATTGAACATTGTAAGATACTAAGATGACCAAAAAGACACTAGATAAAACTAACTATTTTGGGACACACAATCAAGTGCACATCTAGAACTGCCGTGCATACTAACAAAAAGAATCAACAATATCAGTGATCAGATTTTTACTGACATAAGCCCAACTTTATCTCAATTGGAAGGCTAAAACTAAAGTTCTTCAAAGTATGGAATTATTACCTGGTTGGGTGTGGCTGCGGCCGGCTGGTTTTCTTTGTCATCTTCCGAGCCAAACCATATTCTTTCACCAGGGAGTGAACCCTCGGGAGGCACAAGAAGCTCAACATTCTCATGTGATGCATCAGAAGCACACAAAAGCATTCCACATGACTTAACACCACGCATGTTCCTTGGCTTCAGATTAGCAAGAACAACTACTGTTTTATCCTACAGGTGCAAACAAATGTATCAAAAACACTCGAACTTAAATATGAACTATTAAATCCAGATGTTAGCGCAACGCTGTGGGAAGATGAGGATAAAGTTATATTATATTATAATAGCAATAAAACTAACATCAAGTACCCAAGTATCACTATCAAGAAACAAAATGTCAGTATTAAGAGCAACCACATATATCACTTGCTCTTTCATTGTGAACTGATTCCACTGTTCTTCTCCTTCAGCACAATGCTACACTTGGATCTTGGAAAAGGTTATACGAACTAAATCTCTCCAAGTAAGGAACTTTACCTTCAATTTTCAAAAGTTGGAGTTATAAATGGTTCCCCAACTATAAGTACATCATATTGATATCTACCAACTATTTTTCATACCACCTTTGATCCTTGTGAAAGATAGTAATTTTTTATCTCATTGTTAAACACAAGCGCACACGAAATGAGCTTGGTATCATTGTTAAACACAAGTGCGCACACACACAAAATGAGCTTGGTACTAGATTTATGATTTATCTAAGCCAGTTCAACATGAAATGAAACAAGCATGGCATTATCTTTACACACACATACCAAAACCCCAGTCCTGCATCTACATCCAATATCCAATTATAGCAGAATTCATCAAATCTAGGTCTCACCAAATGAAAATCGCTTGTAATTTTCGTTATACCTGAAGGTAGTCAAGAGGAACGTACTTAACGAGGCCACTGCAGATGATTCTAGGCTCTTCCTCACCCACATCCACTTCCTCCACATACAGAGAATCGGCCTCTTCATGTCTCCATGCCTTGACAATGCGACCAACCCTAATGTCCAGCATCTCCGCCGTTTCCTTTACCTTCTGAGCCGCTTCCTCCACAGATAACGGAGCTGATACATCACCTGAAGCTGCAGCCTCCGGTGGAGGCGGAGGCGGAGAAGAAACCTCTGCCTCCGTGGAAGCAGTGCAGAAGGACGGACCGAGCCGGAACACGCCGGCTCTCTCCGATTTTGTAGTGCTGGAGATGCGTAGATGTGAAATCGACCGAGCTACCGGAACAAACGAAGTACGGCGGCGATCGGCAACGCTGCGGCAGAAGGAGACGAAGATTGCGCCGCCTTTGGCGGCGGTTGTTGGCCAAACCATAGCTACTGATAATTTTTTTCCGATTGAGAGATAATGGTATTGGTGGGAACTGTGAAGCCTATATCCTATCCGTAAGTTTTATCCTCCTCAAACCCGAGATCTTGATGTTCAATTTCTATGTTAAAAGAGTAACATTCACTGTAACAACTCGATATCTCATGTTCGAGTCTCGATTTTGTACGTTTGTTTATAAAAATTGAAATTGTTAAAGACCAAATATTAGTTTTCAATGTGAGTAGGGCTGACATTTGAGTTAACGACTCGTAGTCGCATCAGTAAAAAAAGTATTATGATAACCATGTTGGCGTTTTCGACCCGATTCATCTAAACTCGAGTTCAATAAGGTTCGATCTGAACGTGAATCAACATTGAATTGATTTGATAATACAAGGCTTGAGCCAACGTTCAATAAACATGCGTGGTTATTTTTGTATTTTACTCATTGGAGAGATGACTTTTGTATTAAGATTCACCAAACTTTTGAGAAATTTTAAGACAAGGGTCAAGTCCCGAGCTATCAAATTTAGAATAAGTATAGATTTAAAAGTGTTTCTAAAAAGGACGAGGAGATGAAATATCTTAATATATTAAACACGTGTCAATCATGAATTAAACTAAACAAGAAAGTATGATTTGGGTCAACCTCGATCGTGGAAGGGAAGCCCCACCTATGAGAAAGCTCAACCCCGTGTGTCATTTAACCTAACGCCTATAACTACCTTCAATCGTCCACCACACAGACCTCGCCACGACTGTGAGAGTCATGTCACATTCACATAGGCTCACTTTCACGTGACCTTTGACCTCGCACCAAGTCAAGCATGTTGTACGCCACTTGTCTGTAGACCTCACCAAGGCGCCCCGTGTTGTTGGAGAGTCGCCCCTCCATGTGTCCCTCGCCATCACGCAAGCTTGAATGAGTAGCTTCGCCTCCACGTGACAAGTAGGCTCGCCATACTTACGGGCCAATCAGGGTCCAAATGGCTTAGTCTTCCCCCCGCCTCGTACAAGACTTAGTCATAATTCACTCATTTTTGAAACACTTATAGTTTAAGCAAATTGAAAATAAACACTTATTTCAAGACAAGTGGTGTAAAGTATTATGATGTATACTTTCATTAAAAATGAGTGATTTTAACGTAAAACTTGTTAAAAATAAAAGAATACAAGAAAATGCTTCATATGGAAACAACAATGGTGAAAAACTATTAGTCAAATACATGACTTGATTTGCACCATTCTCCTTCTCACAAAAGAAGATGGTGTTTGAGCAAAATTACATAATATGACATTGAAGATGACCCAAATCAGAGCCCTATTATTATTATTCCGATGAAACAACAATAAAAAAAATATGAACCTTTTGGCTTTGTTGTTGCGTTTTAGGGTTTTATGAACCAAAATGCATAAATGGGTCCTCTTCTCTTATGTCCTCAGGGCCACTGATTTGCTGAAACACAACACAAAACCCAAAATAAGTCAAAAGTGCACTTTTAGTGGCGGAGACTTAGCCAAGACAATGAGAAGATGACACCTCATGAAATAACCCTTGTACTGCCCCAATGAACTTGTGGGGCATGCAAGCATCAATTTTATGTGTCTTGGTTGAATCACGATCACTAATAGTTTGATTGAGACTCATTCTTATCATTGTTAAATACGGTAATGTACCTTGTTCTCGAGTACAACTCCGTCGGGGATTTCTAGCATTTCACCGGGTTCTGCGATGATACTTACATTCCCCTTCACACAAAAAATACCAATCACATGAAGATTTTAGATGATAATCATCATGTATGAAAATACCATCGTTTCTGAACAAGTGTTGTTTCAATAATATAAAATTGTTGCAAAATAGGTGTCATTTTACAATAACAGTAAAAAGAAATGCACCATACTTTTCAATTGTACCTTCTTTTTTCCAACAAGTAAACGAGAAATAATTAGGAATAAATAGGTTAGTTAGGTCATTTCAAACAATTTCTTAATTAACGTGAATAACCTTAAAATGACAATTATTCAAGAAGTGTGGTATGTAGTGACCTCATATTCATAGTGTTATCGGTCCGGGCCAGTAATTGCTTGCAGGTCGCTGGTCATTTTGCAAGCAAAATAGGCCACGGGACGGAATCAGGCCAAGCCTGCTCCGGGTCAGGCAAAAAAAAAAACATGTCGGCATGTTTACCGAGGCACTTTTTACCAGCTCCGGCTCGGTATTATCAGGTCAGATAAGTTATATCAAGCCACTTTTTGTCGGCCCGGGCTCGATATTATCGGTTCGGGACAGCAATTGCTTGCAGGTTACTGGTCATTTTGAAAGCAAAATAGGCAGTGGGCCAGAATCAGGCCAAACCCGCTCAGGGTCGGACAAAAAAAGTCAGCATGTTTGTTGTTACTTTTGGCCAGCTCCAGCTCGGTATTACCGGGGCTGGTTCAGTTATGGCCAGCCCATTGGCCCATTTGTCAGCTCTAGTGTTGTGGGATGGATGAAATTTACCAAGGATGTAGAAAAGTCGAAAAGCAATACCTTGAGAACTATATCAGCTCCAAACCACACATCACCTAACACCTCCAAGCTATCGAGCTCAATGAGGCTAGGAATGGACTTGAAGCGACTTTGAAAGTCAGAAACCTTAAGAGCAGGAAAAAACGCCGAATAAGTAAGATGAAGTGATATTATAGTACACTGAAAGAAAGTAGACCTATCAGAAAGAAAGAAAAGAAAAGAAAAGGAAAAATCACCTTTTCAAACTCAGGTCCTAATTGAATACTAGGATTTTCGGGATTAGTTCTAGCTGGATTTCGAACTAAAACGCCTTCAACAGAGGTATACAGATCAGACTGTAGAAATACACAAATGTTACAAGACAAGCCTAAAAAACGCAAGAGTCTTTGTATGGCCGTAGCATAAAATAAATTGTTGAGAGGGATCGTTAATACCTGAAGAATAAGTAAATCTGATGTCCTATCCATTGGGACAAAACGAGATTCGGGAACATCAACGCCAATGGCATCATCAAAGAACTGTTCAAAAACAAAAATTTCATTGAAAAAAAAAAAACTAATTATGTAAAAAAATAAAATTAAATGCAATAAATATGAAAGTACCCTTATAATTGAACCGGGCGCTGTTTCATTTGCTTCCTGCAAATGGTAGTAAGTTTATCAATTACAAGTGTAGAAATTTAAACAGCATCTTCCAATGGATAACAAAATAGTACCTCTGGAACAGAATGATTCTCCGGATTTATTGCATCAGTGTCAACAAGCTTCTTTACTGCTTTCAAATTCGCCCACCTGTACACAATAGCACACATGTAATTAGGAAGACTATTAAACTTTTTTCAGGACTAATTAGAAAAAAGACAGCACTCGACTTACAAGCTTCTTGTCTCAATAAATTTGAACTTTTCCATATCCTTCAATATGAAGCATGATAAAGGCACAAGGCAAATCATTAATCAGATACTGGAAAGTGAGCCCACAATAAATAAATAAACATTATATTTACAACTTACAAGCTGAGAACGATCCCGTGCAATTTCTGCAAACTGCATTCCATAATGACAAGAACAACATTATTGAAATATATGAGAAGAAAAAAAATCTGAGCCAGAA
>JAYMTH010001823.1:0-13848 GCA_036897465.1 Pelargonium australe | reverse complement strand
AGAATGGGGTGCGATCCAGAGTTAAGCTCCAATGTGGTCATGAATTTCATCTGGGTATTTCTCTAAATTCTTCTATGCTTTGTTCTGTTTTTGTTTTTGTTTTTTTTTTTTGAAATTTCATTTTCTGGGTTTTAGGCTTGAAGTTGAAGTTAGTGTTTGTTTGGATGGAAAACAGAAAATGATGTTTGTGTGTGTGTGTGTGTGATGGTTGAAACTTGATCACTGGGTTTTGTGCATTTCTCAAAATTCTTCTGTGTTTTGTTTTTTAATTTAATTTTCTGGGTTTTAGGCTTGTAGTTGAAGTTAGTTTTTGTTTGGATCGTAAACAGAAAAAAGATATTTTTTTGGTGAGATGGTTGAAACTTGATCACTGGGTTTTGTGCATTCCCACTTTATTTGTTGGGAACTGTATAGATTGTAGAAAAAATGAGGTCAAAGGGAGGAGTTAGTGATAAGCTTTAAGAGTTCATTTTCTTCATGTTTTTAGGTCTTCAAGTTGTGAACATAGCCTATTTTTTGGTCTATTTCTGGATTGTTTTTTGGTATGCAGTTGTGGATTATGAGAGGTTTTGAGTTTAGTAAAGAATTGGTGCAAATTGATAGTGGTTGTGAGTGAGATCAATACCGGTAGGGAAATTGTGTGAAATTTGGTGTTTTGTTGTGGAGAATGGGAGGTTTTGAGTTTGGTGGAGAAATCATGGAATTTTTGGTGCAATTGTAATCGTGGTGAAGTTGTGAGTGAGATCTAATCCGGTAGGGGTAATAGTGTGAATTTTGGTGATTAGTTGTGGATAATTGGAGGTTTTGTTGAAGTTGTGAGTGAGATCTTATCCGGCAAAGAAATATTGTGAATTTTGGTGTTTAGTTGTGGATATGGGTAGGTTTCGATTTTATTGGAGAAATCATGGAAATTTTGGTGCAAGTTTGATCGTGGTGAAGCTGTGAGCGAGATCTAATCCGGTGAGGAAGTAGTGTGAATTTTGGTGTTTCGTTGGGGATCATGGGAGATTTTGAGTTCAGTGGAGAAATAATGGAAATCGTGGTGAAGTTGTGAGTGAGATCTCATCTAGTTGGGAATCATGGGAATTTTGGTATGTAGTTGTGGATTATGGGAGGTTTTTGAGTTAGATCTCAGTGGATCACTACTTATTTGAGCTATTGTTGCGTGTTTATGAAAAGTAAGGATTAGTTATGTCGATAAGGGAGAAAGATTGAAGTGGAATAGTCGGGGAGCTTGAATGATTGTTAAGGTATAGTTTGGTTGAGCATAGAGCGGTGTAGGTATCGACTAGGGCTTTGGATTTAAGTTTATTATGGTACAATGTTGAAAGAGGAACACCAGGCAATGGTATTGTTGGAAGGATTAGTGATGTAGGTAGGGGAGAAAAATTGAAGTAGAATAGTCGAGGACCTAGAAAGATCGTTAACGTATAGTTTGGTTGAGCATAGAATGGTATAAGTATTGACTAGGGCTTTGAATTTTAAGATTATTATGGTACAATGTTGAAAGTCGAACAACAATTGACTATGGAAGGATAGTCGTTGTAATGTTTATGCTCAGATGGTGTTGGGTTTGGGATAATGGTTTTTGGCTTCGGTTTGTAGAGGCTGAAAAGATCGTTTGTTGGGGCGTGCATGATTGTTGAAAAACTAATCACATAGCATGGCCATATTGTTGTGGCGGCGTAAGATCATTCTTTTGGCAATAACATCATAGAATATTTATGAATCTCCGATCAATTTTGGTCTCACTCATATAGTTACCTTTCCGAGGCTTTCCATTTTCGGGATAGTCCTCGCCTTGATGCAAGATGCATTTATTATTCTATTTGATTAGATAGTGCAATTACACCTACTTTCCTTTTCGATATGTCAAAGATCAAATGCGATCTTCAATAACTACCCATACTTTATGAGTTTTAAATTTACATCGCCTTTAAAGCCTTGGCGCTACAATAATGTTGTCGCCTTCTGACATTGTGGTGAGTGGAAAGATAGTTTCTCTACAAAAGTAGGGTTTAAAGCTGCGTATATTAACGACACTCCCCATACCATACATTGGTGGGAGTCTCGTGCACTGGGTCACAACTAATTTCAATCGCCTATCTTGCAGATTGTATTGGTTCGGCATTTAATATGAAGGGTGCAATGGAATGCCCGAATTGCCGAAATGTTGAGAAGGGTCAATGGCTATACGCAAATGGGGCAAATGGGGCAAACAGGGCAAGCGGGCCCACTGGTGCTGAAGTTCTCGACATGAACTTGGAGGCTTTGGTTGCTGAAGAGGATCTATATGATCAAAGTTATGCAGAAATGGTAAAACTAGGTTACTCATACTTTATGCTCTCATTAATTGTATATCGTTTTAATGTCAATCTGCGACGGTTACTCATACTTTACGCTCTCGTTAATTGTATATCGTTTTAATGTCAATGTGCGCCACTCAATCCATGATCACGTTGGATCTTGAGATGCCATTTTATCTCTCATGTATACAGAGCCTTATGCTATGAATGATTGGCATCTTATTGATTTCTCGAACACCTTTAAAATTTTGTTCTATGGTTTTTGCAGCCACCTAGGGTTCAATGGTGTCCTTATACTATGGCGAGGCTTCGTTCATCATTTGGGTAAGCAAGATTTTATGTTATTTGGTTCATAAATCACACGATTTTAGACTGGCACGATTCGTTGCATTATATTTGTTGCTTTCGGGAAATGAATAATTCCTACGAACAACATGAATTTATCTCTCGAGATAACATCAAAAGAAAAGTTTTTCATGGGTTTTTGTTCTGATTAGACCTAAACCGGCCAAAGTTACCTTAATGTGCATCTAAGCCATCAAAACTTGATATGTCACAAGTACGTAGGTTTTTGAATAATTGTCGTTTTAAGGTTATTCACACGTGTTAAGAAATTGTGTGAAATGACCTAACTAACCTTATTTACTTATTAGTTATTTGTCTACTCGTTAAGACTTTAGTAGTATTCATTTCCTAACTCAGGTATGATGAAAGGGATATAACTGGAAAGTATGGTGCACTTTTACATTGAAATCGTGAAATGACACTTATTATGCAACACTTATATAGAAACCGAGGTGGTAGTTTCTTGAAACCATTCAACTAGTTTAACTTGTTTATGACGCCAATAATGTTGCTACCTTCTGACCTTGAGGTCACGGGTTTGAGTCGGAGAAGCATCCTCTTTTCAGAGCAGGGGAGAGACTGAATCAAACCCGCATACACCTAAAATGTGACCTACATTTTTGCGGGTTCAGGTCGCACAAAATAGACTATGGTAGTTCGGGTTTACTCTGAAAGATGTGAGGATTAGGTATAGGTTGGGAAACCTGCACATTTTATACTATAAACCAAAAACCCGCACCTCTTGTGGGTCAGATTCAGTTTAGATCTTTTCAACCCGATATTAGAATTACCGGCTCTACCCTAACCCCACAATGGTAGGAGCCCTGTGCACCCGAAAGCTTGGGCATCTTCGCATTGTTTGCCAAAAATAAGGTGCAGTCACATTATGTCACATAATTTTGTGTCTTTGACATGTTATTGCTTTTAAATCTTTCAGGGGAGCGGGGTTTCCTTCAGCCACAAGTAAGTGTTTCTGGTCACCTTTGAACTATTTTACCGTTTCTCTCTGATTGCAATATGCCGATATTGAACATATTTTGAATGCAGATAATGGCCTTCATGGACATCATGCTGCCTCCTCTGTCCCTCACTCGTACATGGCGGCGAACTTCAGGCTGATCCCACCTTCCTCAAACGCTGCTGATGGCGTTGACGATCCTTACCTCAATCATCGCTGGAATGACTTTTCGGGTCCCAACGATATTTTTGATCCCCGTATTTGGGCTCACGATCCCTATATTTTCCGCCCATCCGCCGGCCAAATGAATCGTGCTGATCCGGGTTCAGTTGCACTTGGTTCGCAGAGATCTACGCAAAGTGATCCCGATGTGCTAGCAAGAGCCCAATCTTTTGCACAACAATTAATGAGTCGGGCTGATCCGGCTCCAGCTGCACTTGCTTCAGAGAGATCTATGCATACTGAGTCTGATACCCAATCTTTTGCACATCAGCTCATGAATCGTGCTGATCTGGCTCCAACTGCACTTGCTGCGCAAAGATCTATGCATAGCGAGCCCGATGCGCTAGCTAGATCCCATTCTGTTGCGCATCAGTTCTTGAATCGTGTTGATACGGCTCCAGTTGCACTTGCTTCGCAGCGGTATACACCTAGTGAGTCCGATGTGCTAGCTCGATCCCAGTCTCTTGGGCATCAATTCTTCTTCGGTCATGGGTAAGGATCTAATCTATAATTGATGCATTTTGTTCTGCTCGTTACCCGATGAACATAGTTTCGTTCGCTAAGACTGTGTACATGAACGACTGTATTGACGCCTATTCTTTGTAGGTCCGGTCCTGGAGCTGGGAGCTCATTTGTCTCATCAGTCGTGCCTCATCTGAACAGCAATGCTCGGCCTTCCGAAACTGTGCACATTTCCCGTGTCGTCTATCACGGGGATGGGTTCATCCCCGGAACTAGGAGGGGCATGCCTGCTGTAGCTCCGGCACTCCCACCCAATCATGGCAACAACTTCTATGCCTTCCCTCCAAGTCCTTCGGGCCAGAACGTGCATGAACCTGGAAGTCCTTCGCATCAAGTTCGTGACTCAGATTGGCAGGCATTTCTTCAGGCGCCAGGCGGGACTGATCCCGGAAACCAGCCTAACAACTTTCCGAGGCACTGGTCATGGAGGAATTAGTAGCCATAGCCTCCAAACACAAATTGTTATGAACTTTTGAACAATTTGTGTCTGGATCTCAATGAGAGGAACTGAATCGAAGATTCGATAAACAATTTGGTTATTTTGTGCAAAGTTAGCAATTTTTGCCCGTAAATTTCATCGGGAAACTATGAAATCTTTATTATAAAAGACTATTTTGTTGAATAATTATGCTTATACAGGACAGTTTTTCTGAGCATGGATTTGCTTATTCATCAACATTGTTGATGCTCTCAATACATATATTGATTCTGCAGGAAATGTGCTGAATTCGGGTCTAGGTGCAGACTCGTTTAATAAACGAGCCGAGCTTTTTAAGACTCAGCGAGCCGGTTCTTTTACCGGTCTTTTAATTAGGATGTTATATATATATTCAACATTCATTTTTGTTATTGGCATGAACTAATGATTTTATATTAGCTAGATCTAATTCTCATTTTCCTTGGTAACATTAACATCTTTTTCTTTTTCTCAGACTTTGCTATAGCACACAAGCAATCTGCTTCGGACATTAGCACGAAAAAGAAAGTCATTTCTCGAGATATGCAGGTCTCGGTGACAGAATTCGGAAAGTTTGAATTATTCAATATCAGAATCTTCATAAAGGTAAATATTATAATCCGTTCTGTTTAAGGTTTTCAAAATGAAAACGAAAACGAAAATAGAATAAGTACTACCTCTAGAAAACGAGTATTTAAGAAGTTCAAATATATTTTACCCACATACGAGCAATCACTATCTAGAACTGGAAAATTGTCCCGAATTCTTTGCATGATCGATAATTAGATATCGATTAATGTTTTTTCCCTTCAAGAACTGGGAATACCAGTGCGCGGAGAGCTTAGCGTACCTTTTGAGATCCGGATGATCAAAATCAACATAGTAGAGACCATAGCTTGTTTTGTAGCCATCAAATAACTCGAACACATCCATGAAAGACCATGTGAAATATCCTACGGTGTTCGATCCATTCCTTTGAAGAAAAGATTTAAGAAAATTATATCAGACAAGTAAAAAACAACAATCTTTGATCATTTCAAAGAACCTATGTAATAGGATTTTGACCCATCATATGTTCAGCTCCAATGAAAGTTCCTTTCAAGAAAATAGTACTAGTAGTTAGGTTAAAATCTATAAGACAATACTACCTGTAGAAAATGAGTGTCCCATTCGGGTTTTGAGTCAGTTTTAGGATGAAAATACCTAACCTCACCCTAAAAGTAATCGATCCAATTTTATGCAACCTGGACTCGCAAAAATGCGGGTCACATTCAAGGTGCCCACAGGTTAGGATCCAAATTGTCAGGCCTAAATGTTGTCACAAAGTGACAAGTCCTATTTATATTTGTTATAAGTTAGTAATAACAAGTTTCTTGCAACAAAAGCAATCTCCAAATTATCCTTGATTTTTGGAAAAAAATTAGTTGAATAACACACTCATTATTGAATGGATAGAGTACTAACAAAAAGTGTCTTAGTGCACGAGGCTCTCACTTACGTGGAGTTTGAAGAGAGTCGAGTCATGAATTTATGAAGACAGTTTCTTTACTTGAAACTATGATCGCAAAGCAGCAATCTTACCATGAGTCCATGACAACCGTACCAACAAACTCGTCTAAATAGACATGGATTTGTAAAACTACTGTAGGATCTAATTTTTGTTTCCTTCCTAACCTTACGGTATGGTTAACGAGAGCATACCTCACTGCGTCTAGCACAGCACCAATGTATGCATGCAAATACTTCACCCTAGAGGTGTCTTCCAACGATGAACTTCTTGGCGTCGGTAGACCTAATAAGAATGCCAAACCAAGTTTCACCGATCAGTTGATTGCATAATTAATGGTAGCGTTTAGATTTTTTTTTTTTGGAATGGGAACGGGAATGAGATTCCCATTCCAATTTCCAACACCCTTCTCATGGCCAAAAACACATAATCGAAACATGAAAAATGAGAATCTCATTTCGAATCTCGTTCCTGAATTGATCTAATCCAAACAGTACCATATTGAAAAGGAAATCGCATTTTCAATCTCAGAGAGAGAGAGAGAGACCATTTTCGTAAATGTAAATAGGCGGGTTGCCATAAACTTGCTTGAAATACTCCAGCACCAATTGCATAGTCCATGGGGTAAGACGGAGCTGAATGAAACAAATTAATTATTGTTAAACGTAACTCCAACCCCAAGACTTAAGCTAATAGATGGAAGACCCAAAGGGAGACCCAATGACTGACTTAGAGCTGGCAATTTGGATCCAAACCCTCGGGCATCTGAAATCCAATCCGACCAATTTTCGGATCGGATCGGTCAGAACCGCCCAAATCAGCACATTTCACACTAAAATCCAATCCGAAATCTGAATTGTCACCTCGAAGTGACTTCACATTCTTTCGACATGAGATTCCTCAACAATTATAAACCGAAACACAACAATCAATTTCAATGAACTCGTCTTCATTTCAGCGTTTACCTCATTAGCCGACATATCATCCCACTTATCTGCCACAACCAGAGATATTAATTAGTTGGTCTGGCATACTGAATGAGTTCTAACTAAACTTCTATTAGGAATATTATCGGTTATTCATGCATAACTATCTAAAGAAAATGAAAAAAAGACACTCATGTTGGGACTTGGGACAAAGGGAGTATCTAAAATAACTATATGAATGACCCGATGCATCACTGTATGGGTGCACAATATGGTCCGAGACTGGACCAAAACTTCAACAAATTTTGGACTGACGAACCAGACCGAAAACAACTGGATTGAACCGGGACCGGACTGAATCCAATTTTCAGTTCGGACCCAGTTGTGGACACCCTAGAGGCCTAGACCTCTCAGTATGCTCATGGACTGAAGTCGGGCTCTATTGAGTTTAGTACAATAAGAGTGTTCTTGTTAACTTACATGACAACTCTATAGCTGCATCCAAGTTGAAGTCTCGGTTCTTTACTTTTAAACTGCTTGGATGGTCTTTGACGTAAACTGCGGCGTAATGTATCAATCCAATAAAGTCAAATGAACCCTTAACATTCTCCGATTCCTCTTTTGTGAAGAAGGGAAGTCTTGAGCCCACATTTTTCCTCATTACGGTAGGATAGTCTCCAAAGACCAAGGGATGCATAACCCTACAATTATACAAATTCAATGAGCAAAAAGCTTAAGAAAATGAGCACAGATAGATTGTGGAAATAAATGTATAAATTCAATGAGGGGAAAGCTTAAGAAAATGGAGAATATTTTGAAACGGTTCATCTATTATCCATTTTGTTTCAATAATTGGTCACTGCGGTCTAAATAACCAACGGAACCATCTCAGAACATTACTCTAGGAAAATTACTTATTAAACCCTTCTTCACCGCCAAAACGAAAATTCTCCGCGCTGTTTATATTTTAAAGGAAAAAGAAAAGTTCTTTGCACTATAAGTTGCAGAGGAAGAAACAGGATATTAGGTTTTGACTTTTGACATACAAACCAATAAGGAAGTCATTGAATCTTCGAGTTGCAAGAACATCCTCTGTGGAATTTGTTGAAGGAACAGCTCCTAATGCGTAGACGCTTAGCCCGATAAAACCATTCTGCTTTTCCTGCATTGTCAACCATTACACGTAGAATAATGAATAGTGATGCCCACCTGACCGAATAAAGACCTCTTATCAGAGCTAGGCTGATGACCTCCGGGCAAATGTACAATGAGTCCCACCAAAGGTCCCAGGCCTATTCTCGCTACCTCGACTATTAATACCCCTGTTTGTATCCACGCCCACAAATTCACCGAGATTGGGTATGGTTGAAATTTAAGGAAGTGTTATATTGATATATTCTGATTGGCTTGACTTACAGTCCCAATTCTCAACACAAGTACGTGAGTTTCAACAGACTGATACCTGATACTTTTTCTTGTATGGCATGTGAGAGTTGCAGAAATCGATAAAAGAGATAGATTCAAAAGACTGATACCTGATACTTTTTCTTGTATAATGTAACGGCCGATGCATGAGACAGCAAGAGGTGATGAGCAGCCAAGTATGGCTCAGTTGAGGAGTTGCCTTTAGTGCAATTGCTTGCAAATGGAGGAGAACATCGTCTTGGTGGGGAAAGCCCCTGATCGTAACTTCCAACTGCAAACACGTTGGGCTCGTTCAAGGTAGTCCAGTAGGGAACCCTGTCACCGAACTCCCTGAAGCACACATCTGCATAAGCTGTGAAATCATTCCTGCAAGAAAATCAAAAGATTGAAGTCACATCCATGGATCTATTTTGTGACTGGCATAGACAATGTCCCCTCATTTGGGTCAACCCAAACACAACCCGATTGTTACAAGTGGGTTCACACGACACAATCAACATGTTTAAATAATTGGTTCAAAATTACACGATGTGGTCAAATAAATGGGCAGAGATCGACCGACACGACCCAATATAGTTAGCTCATATAGTTTGTATGGGTCACTTTTGACAGGTTATGTCTAACAAATTACAATTTTCTCCTTTAATAGGCGAGTTATTAAAAACTCTCTTAAATTCATGTCGAGCATGACCCAAACTGTTGTCCCTACCTCTAGCAGCTAATCACATTTAAACGACAAGGTAAAGAAAGTATACACAATTTTTCTGCTAACCCATCCTCCATACTCATCTTCAATTGCTTGTGGAAGATCGAAATTGTGTAATGTAACATGAGGCTCGATTCCTGTATGAATATAAAGAAGCAAAATGAAATTTCGGTCAGCAATAAGTTGGTCAGCAATATGATTCTTGTAGAATGAAATTTTGATTTAACCGTGACTGATTAGCTCGTTGATGAGGTTGTTGTAATATTGCAAACCCTTTGGGTTGACGGGTCCTCTTCCATCTGAAAGAGAAGACAGGAACGATAAAATACGGGTAAAACACAATAATTAGTCATTATCAAAGTGAGAGACGGTTTAGTCATTGTACTTGGAATAAGTCTTGACCATGAGATGGAAAATCTATACGCATCTAGGCCTGTGTCAACCATGAGTTGGACATCTTCCTGCGAGAATATTACAAAAGTCTAGTAACGACGATGTCTCAATATCAAGCAGGATTGATTGATATTGAACTCAAATACACGACTTTATTAACAATTAAGGTCTCATAAGCACCTTGTATTTGTGATATCCATCACATGCTACATCTCCATTAGTCCCGTGAGCGTTCCCTGAAATTTCAAGAAGTTGGACACTCAACCATCATATTTATAGAAAGAACGAGTAATTACAAATATATATACCATGTTATCGGCTAAAATCACATGACTGCCCCATGTTTCACTATGTTACAACTTACAGCTAATGACCCCATAATCCCATATATATTCATCTATTACTCACGTGATCCATAATAATTATTTAACATGCAAAACTGAATGGATTTTGAAGGGTAATTTAGGTATTGATGAAATCATTTGGGTCACAGAACCAGCACATGAGAAAAGAGAGGGAAATTTTCCGTTGATTTTAAAAATGAAATAATGATTGATTGCATGGGGCAATTAGTTGTTGCAAATGTCATTTAACCACCAAAACATTCTTCATATGTCCGTTCATTTATGCTTATTATTCCAATAGACAATTTGGAGGAAATTGAGAGAGTGATAGAAGAAACCGACCTGCATGAGCAAAGGTGTCCCATATACTCGGGGTCCTCCCATCTTCTTGTGCCGCTCCTTCCACCTTTCATACATCACAAATAAACATATTACTTATTCAGACTTTCATGTTCAATATTCAGTTTTTCTACGAACTATTTTATCAAGAAATAGAGCAACTTACCTGATAAGCTGAAGTACCGGAGCCAAAAACAAAGCCATCTGGGAAGTCATATCTGCTAATTTCATCTGCACTAAGCACAAGCACATCTATATTTAACAGAATAATAAGCAGAAAAGAGAGGCTCAACATTTTCTAACTCTCGAGGATCAATTTTCTCTGTTTTTCACAACATTTGGCGCTTATCAGTAATGGCTTTTTGTTAGTAATGACCTTAAAGATAGAAGGACAAATACATTGCTATAGAAGATTTGCAAGTTTCAAATTTCTGAGGCAGACAAATATTGTGTTAGTGGGCCCTGAATCACATTTAAATACTAATAATTCAACCCTAAATTAGGAAATGCCATCAACACACGAGTCTATTGACATCAATGACGGAGACTCACCTGCTGTGCAAATTGTATATAAGCAAAAACACGAATGCAAGCCTGTCAAAAATTGTGGTCCACAGATCCTGTGATAAGTGTGTGGGTAGTGTTTTAGTGAATGTGAATTGGTCCTTTGAATATCTTATTTACCCTCTCTCCATATCAGTCATGGATAGTGTCTTTTTGGATGGTTTTGGATGTGAAGTAAATGGTCTAAGATTTAGAAGAGAACCAGAAAGACCAGGCATATCTCAGCAAGGTTCAGAACTGAACAGAATCCAAGGGCTTTATTTCGATCCAGTATTGTATGCGTCTTTCAGTCACCTCTATTTTCTCTTTAATACAAACAAAATGGCAGACACCGAACACAAAAAAAGCGATAACTCTATTTCAAGACACTCTACGAGAGAATAACCCATAACTAATACCCCTCGCACCAGTAAACTTATCAAACATCTAAACTTGCATCACCGTGTAAGAGCTCAGAAACTTCAACAGCAGCATTGATCAACAATTAGCGATCTCCACATAAACACATTCAAATAGCATATACCGATGTCACGTCTTTTTCCTCCACGAGAGAAAAACAAGTAATCAACTTAAAGACATCAAAACCGTAATACTTATGAAACACTAGACTTGAATAGCCACGTCCAAGCTCAGCAAACTTCAATAACAGCATTGATCAACAATTAGAAATCCCCACATTCAAATAGCAGAAACCGACGTCACAACTTTTTCCTCTAATAGTGAAAAACAATTAATTGAACCGAAGACATCAAAACCGTCTAAACCATACTAATGAAACAACTATACTCGCGTCACCGCGTAAAAGCTCAGGAACTTCAATAACAGCATTGATCAACAATTGGCAATCTCCACATTCAAATAGCAGAAAACCGATGTCACATCTTTTTCCTCTAATAGCGGAAAACAATTAATCAAAGCGAAGACGTCAAAACCATACTAATGAAACAACTAAACTCCCACCACCATACGAAAAAGCTCAGAAAGCTTCAATAACAGCACTGACCATGAATTAGCAATCCCCACATTCAAATAGAAAGAAACCGAAGCAACCAAACTGCAAGACTCATATTCAAGTTACTCAAACAATAGTCAGTTCTTGTATTGTAAAGAACACTCAACAAGAACAATAAAACTTAAAAACATTAAGCTCATTCTTATCAAAATCTGAACTCCTTTGCCATTAATCATAAATGAGCAATGTGAGTAAACAGAAAATAGTAAAATACCCATCATAATCTCTACATTCAAACAGCAAAAACCGTACGGAAGAAACCAAACTGCAAGTCCCAGGTTCAAGTAACTCAAATATTTTATTAATATCATAAATCAAAAGGCAACAATCACTTCTTATATGTAAAGCACACTAAACAAGAACAATAAGCCATAAAAAAACATTAAGCACATTTTTTTTTCAAAATCTAAACTCATATGCCACAAGACATAAATGAGCATAAATTAGTAAAATACCCATAGCCATGAGGTCCATGGCCATTAAGTGTACAATGGCAGCTCAGTCCAAGCTCCAGAGACATGACCATTCTCACAGACAAAAGCTCGAACAACTGGTTCGCCATCGTCATGAAACCCGAAAACCCTCCTCAAACAGAACGCAGAGTGAAGATCCCAGGTCTCTTTACACGAGCAAAACGCACATTTCACATCGATCCTGCTCCGATTCCCATCATTGATCGTCCTCCAGACCCGAGACCGTTTAAAATCCTTGAAAATGCCTCTAAACAGCATGTAATTTCGCTTCTCCTCGGTGTGAACACAGCCAGGCCAATCACAAATGTACAAGCTATCAGCTCGAAACCGGCTCGCGAGAAGCTTGTTGCCTTGCTCGCGGCTCAAGTTCCAGATCCCAGAAGCCAAATGAGACCTCATCGACCTCGAAAGCTTTCTTCTTTTACACGACGAGAACACCTGACCCGCCTTTACGTCGTCGTTTTCGTTTTCGAGCTCGTTACAGATCTGGGGACCATCTTGGGTCTCGCTAGCGTTATAGACAGTATCGAAGTAAAGATCGTCGAACAGAGACCAAGAACATTCCGGACCAGAAGCCATGAGCTCACCGACATGGGTCGCGCTGGGCTCAACAGCTATGTCCGGTTTCTGGTACATTTCGTCGGGTCCGAGCTCGCGCTCGAGCCCGAAATCGGAGCTCTCGAGGAGGACCCCAGTGCTGAGGAGGCCGGGGCAGCAGACGGATATCTTGTGAAGAGCCGCCCAGCCGCCGGGAGGGGCGGAGGAGGCGGCGGAGAGGAGGTCGTCGACGACGCAAGGGATGGTACGGACGCATTTGTTCTTCCAGCAAACGTTGCGAATCAAGGAGGAGAATTTGGTGCAGACACAGGCCACGCGAGCCCAGTTTCGCGGATCGTCCTCGAGCTTGAAGAAGATGTTGAACACAACGTCGTCGGAGAGCTTCGCGAAAGCGGTGTCGTTCATGGCGATTGCGACGGTTTCAGTAATAAACAATGAAAAAAATTGTGAAAAATTCGATACCCAGTTCGTGGTTGATGGAGATTCGAACTGGGTTTTGAAATGGGCTGATGAATTTGGGATCAAAATCGGTGCTTGGTGCTGTTGTTGGAGACGGAGAGGTGGTTATTGGCGGCGAAAATATGAGCTGTACGGGTTCGGTTGTGAATATACAATTCTCTGTGTTTTGTTTGCATTTGATTTGTAACTAGATCGGGTCCCGTGCCTTTGCACGGAACATGAATTTTTTAATTTAAAAATCATAATAAATAGTAACATTTGTATTGTGCGAGGAAAGCAATTAAATTCTATATCATATAAAAGTACACATATTTATTCATATTTATGGCTCG
>JAYMTH010001822.1:0-13850 GCA_036897465.1 Pelargonium australe | reverse complement strand
GTCTGGCCGTGGAGGGATTTTTTGGTCGTGGAAGGAGCGTCCAGCCGTGCAGGGAGCCTCGGGCCGTGGAATGAGCGTCCGACCGTGGAGAAGCCCTCTGGCCGTGGACGAGCCCTCCGGCCATGGATGAGCCCTTCGTCCATGGATGAGTCATCCGTCCGTGAATTGGATCTCAATTTTTACTATGGTTAATTTTGACATGAATTATATCTCTTGGGACTTGTTCTTGCATTTGGAGTCTTTCCATCATTTTCCGTTGACTATCTTTGACCGCTCGAGCGTGTCACGTGTATCCTAATTATTGGTTGATTTATCTCTGATTTTTAATGGCGAATCACTATGAAATCAAAAGAAGTTACAAAGTTGTCCTAGTTAACTTCAAGGAACGCGACAAAGATCTAGAGAAGCGGCTCCTACATCACTGATTCTAATCTCAACACAGCAAATGAAATAAGAAAAACCCCAATACTAGACAAGACATTCAAGTCCTAACGCGAGACTCGAAGTTGCTAGTATTCTAGACCCGGATCTCCAAGGATCTTGGGTGACCTGACACCTGTCCGAAATCACGCTTCGGGAGGAGAGGTCTCCACCCGATCCACCTTCCCTCCTACCGGCCTACCTTCTCCCTCCAAAGTCCGGTGTCGTTTCCCGTCTATGAAAGAAGCTCCATCTGTTTCCTTCAACGCCACGACCCCCTCTACCGATGTCGGTTTAATGATTTCCAAGGATACAACTCCCTCATCCTGATCATTAGAATCTCTCAATCATGTAGCCCCCACCTGACTATTATTCCTTCTCCCCGTCGCCCTTAACCAGACACCATAAGCCCTTTTCTGGGCCCGCATTAGGATCCTTCAGTCTCTCTTTGCACACTTGGTCACTATGACCCATAATTCCACAGAAAAAAAACAGAAATTTGGAAGCCGTTCATATTTAAATAGAATCCAATACCACGAACCCTCCCACCGCCCTAACCCGCCATCGACGCTTGATGGGGAGACGAACATCCACAAGCACCCTAATCCTCAGATATGATGATTTGTTCTGAGTGAAGTTATTAGGATCCATCTCGATGAACATACCTATGAAATCTCTAGCGCCCTTGCATATTCTCTCATTCCGGAAACCCTCCAATAAGTCGTGGAGTTGTACCCACAACCGTAGGTCATGTAGCTCCACCCTAGCCGGAATATCACCGATCTTCAGTAACCTACAGATAAAAACACTATGGTTGAAGGTCCACGGACCCCCTCCACCACTCTTCTAGCGTCATCCTCATGATAGAACTCGAATATGAAGCGCCGCTCTAACTTCGCCAGGCGATAATCCACGACCTCCATCACGCTCATCCGGATCGTCGGTTTCAAAACCGAAGCCATTTGATGCCTCATATAATCGAAATTGACCACCATCGGAGTGAGAAAGAGTCTCAATACCCGCCATTTCTGACTCTCCCCTGCCCCCTCCGACTCCACCGCCACATCCATCACCATACCGCCCTCCTCCTCCCCCTCGATGTTCATCATCTGAAAGCCTACCTCCAAATCAGTCTCCATCCTCCTGCACGTCCACCGATCTGATCCTCTGTTTCCGCGAAACTGCATACCCGTCCAGAGCACCTCCTCCCCTCTCCTATCAAATCGCCGCCTACCCCTTCTCCTTCGCGCTGCAATCGCCGCCCCTCTCCTAACAGATCACCGCCGACCTTCTCCTTCAAGTTTCTGCCGCCGCCGCTCACTCTCCTAGCCACACCATTTTTGAAACCCTAGTCCACACGCATATAAGCGGGAAAGTCCATTTTTTGTCTTCTTCTTTTTTAGGTTTTGTTGATAAAAGAAATTTTAATTGGATTTTAAGATTTAATGTTTACGGAAAAGAAGAGAGAGATAGAAACAATAGAGATTAACAATGTGGTGATATCATGAACAAATCAAAATGGTCGAATGTTTGATGTATAAAGTTAGTAGGTGCATTTTACGGTAATAGATGGATTTGGAAGACACATCTCATTTAAATTGGAGGAGGTGGAGGCGTGGAGCTGATACAATCCAACCGAAAAAACTCATAACATATCTCAAAATATTCTTGAACATTCAATTGATGGTTTAATGCTATTTATGGAATTTGGAAAAAAAAAAATGGAGCGAAATAGTAGTTGGGAAGAAGAGGATTGAGACAATAACAATATCAAAATGATTTGGTTTGCCATTGCTTTCTTATTATGATTAGGGTTGGGACTTTGTGTCTACCACAAAAAAAGTGAGAGTTATGATGATGATGATGATGATGATGAGTGCTGTTTCTTGTTCCCTCACTTTTTTTTGCCCTAATTTAACTGTTGTATGTGGAGAAATCTGATTCCTTCGTGATTCTGTTGAACTTTGATGCAGGTTGCTGATGATTGTGACTCCGGGAAGAAGCATTTCACTGATTGTGACTCATCAGTTTAAGCTATCCATCTTTGCCCACCAAGTGTTTGCTTTTTTGTCTCAATGAGGTTTGGAATTTGATCTTGTTGTGCGTGTTGGTGTTAGCTTTGTTAATTGTAATTTGTGTCACATAGTATGGTTTGTTAATTCACTGTGTATAGTTTACAATGCTATGTACATACTTGTGAAGATGTCGTGCAGGCAAGAGGAATCGATAACGCTGTTGGTTTAGAATTAAATAAGAAAAATAAATGGCCTAAATCATAGTGCATTAGGTCAGCAGTGTTATACTCTTCTTTTCTTTTTTATACATGTTCACGTATGTTAGATTAAACAAAGATGCATGATTTAACCATTAATTTTGATGGATACCACAGAGTATGATTTGAATGGGAAAGTCAACTGAACATTTTAAAACTTGAATGGATATAACTCTAATATTAGGAAAAGGGTGCTTGTATTGAGGTTGTATTGCTCAAACTCACCTCTCTCTATCTATATATAGATATGACACACACTAGCCTATTAATAATTCTTAATTACACATCACACCATATTTCAACTTTCTTGGGCAATAAGAAATTAAGAATAAGAAATATGCATTACCTTGCTTCATCAACATTAATGGTCTACACATATATAATAGAAGCTAGCATACACCTCTTTACCAGTCTTTCCCATAAGGTCATAATTTTGTAAGTTATTGAATATGGCTCAGATATCAGTTGGTGCTGATGAGATAGAGTCGCTGAGAATAGAATTGGCAGAGCTGGGAAGAAGCTTGAGATCATCATTTCGCCAAGCCTCTAGTTTTCGTAGCAATTCAGCATTGAGTTCCACAAAGGGTGATGCTAATGATGAATATGATTTACAGTGGGCTGCAATCGAGAGACTGCCCACTTTTGACCGGCTCAGATCGTCTTTGTTTGATAAGGAAGAGGACGTTGGAAGGGTTGATGGTAAAGGAAAAAGGGTAGTTGATGTTACCAAGCTTGGAGCTCTAGAACGGCATATGTTTATCAATAAGCTTATCAAACACATAGACAATGACAACCTTATGCTATTGCAGAAAATTAGAAAGAGAATAGACAGGTAAGCCTTTTCTCTTCTTTTCATTCCTCTCCTCCATCTCTGCAACTTAAATTGTTCACTATTAAGCTCTTATCTTGTAACTCTGCATATATACTTTTACCTGATGCTATATTGTTGAATGCACTCTAATGGCGGAATGAACGTCATCTGGATTTGTAGTGTTGGAGTAAAGTTGCCCACTGTTGAGGTGAGATATAAAAATCTGTGTGTTGAAGCAGAATGTGAAATAGTTCATGGGAAGCCCCTTCCCACTCTCTGGAATTCTTTTACAGGCATGCTTTCTGTAAGTACTTTTGGAATTTGGATCACGACCATTGACCGTCTCAATGAATTTATCTAAAAAAATTCAACCTTTATTTTTACCTTGGGTATGGTAGACAGTATATATAAGTTCACTAATTTTTGCGTATGAACTTTGTATTACATATGTCAACTGGACTTTGTTTCTCAGGGCTTTGCCAAGTTGCCAGGTTCAAAGTCGCATGAAGCCAAGAGAAGCATCATCAATGATGTCAGTGGTATCATAAAGGCTGGGAGGTTGGTATACAATATTTGTTTTAGGCAATTTGGTTCAATCTAACTCAAATAAGCTTTATTTATTAATTAGTGTAAAATTTCATTATATGCGCAGTATTCCCATACTAAAAAGTGAATCTTGTTAGTAGAGTTTCACTTGCAAATATATGTGCAGCTTATTCTCTTTGTATTTTAGACATGTTTTCATCACCACTTTCTTCACTCCCCTTCTCGTGGGAGTCACATATTTTTTAAAATTTTATTGTGAGCTCGCCATGTACACAATCAGAGACCTTTTAAATCAACACTTTCCCTCACGTGCAGGCATGTAGTTCTGCACGTGAGTCCACTACAATAATTCAATTGAAAATTGAAGTTGATAGTTAAAAACCAAATATTAACTTTGGGCTTGTCGTTGTTGTAACTTAATGAACATCTTCAGGCATTTTCATCGAGTTGCCAACAATGGTAGCTGATTTTAGTTTCTCATGGATCCACATTCATTCTTAGTTTTATCCATTCTTGAGCTTCTGATCACCTGTCTTGAGATCGTGTTTCTTGATTCTTTAAATATCTGTAAAATAAAACATTATTCTTAGACTTCTTCTTTGATCACTCCTTACGAGAGGAAATTGATTCTTTTTCCAAAGTGATCTGTTAGAGTTCATGCTCAACTTTATATATGTGTGTGATGTGTCAGCACGTATGTGCAAGTGCATCCTTTCAATTTTAAAAGAGTCCCACTATTCAATGACATGTCCTATATTAACACTATAATCTGAATGATTAATGTGAATCTGCATTACACATTTCTAAACTGGAATTTTACAATTGGCTGCTAATCTTCACTTATTGTTGAACAAATTTCTTCTGTTGAACATTTAAAGGAATTATTCTGTTTCATGACAGAGCATAAGTGTAAGGATGTATGTGATATAATAATACAAGTATACTCAAGTAGGTTAACATCTATTGCAGGATGACTCTATTGCTTGGCCCTCCTGGATGTGGAAAAACCTCCCTTTTAAAGGCACTTTCGGGGAATCTGGACCACTCTCTCAAGGTTTAATTATAGTTGTATCAGAATTGTCTTTATGAATATACAGTCAGACTCAGATATTCAACAGCACACACAAGTACTGACAACAAAAACAGAATTGCAGAACTAAAAAGAATATAAGAAAACCGAAGAACAATAGTACAGATCCTAATTTCTGACTCTAGTTTATGGCCTTAAAAATTAGTTATCTTTATCTCATTGAAAAGATTAAATTAGCCAACTTTTATAAGTTCCACCTCATCTAGGGGGTAAGCTTTGTGCAGTGTAGAAAAACTGCTCTGATACCATGTTAAGTTTCAATATTGGGCTACCTATAATAGTTTGGGCTTCCCATACTAAAATGTCAAATTTAGTGTTTCATTTACACTATTATATGTATCTCGTCTATTTTATATTGATCCGATCTAGGACTTTATCACCCTCTATAACAGGATTACACCTTTTCAATTCACATGTTTAATTTCCTTATAAAATATTAACAAAATTATCCCATTACCCTCTGAAAAATGAAAACAGATTAAACATGCACTTGGCTGTAATGGCTTTAGTTTGATGGTCACTTCATTACAATGAATGTACAAGACACATAATATGGACAGATGACTCTTAAGCTGTCAATGTTTTCAGAAGATGCTTTAGCATGTAAATTTTACTGTCATGTTTTTTTGGCGATAGGTGGCGGGGGAAGTTTCTTACAATGGGTATAAGCTTCAAGAATTTGTCCCACAGAAGACTTCTGCTTATATAAGCCAGTATGACGTTCATATTGCTGAGATGACAGTGAGGGAAACACTTGATTTTTCATCCCGTTGTCAGGGTGTTGGAAGCCGAGAAGGTATATATGTCTACCGAACCTGAATTCAAATCTAATTAGTTGGATACATTATAAATTCTCACAAGCAAATTGTTCTAAAATCTATATCTGGCAGCAAAAACCAAAAATGATGAATGACTGGGAAGACCCTTAGTCAAGCATAAGAGCTTCTTCCTATGCTACAGTTTAGCAAAATATGCTCTAAAAGCTTGAGAATGTGTATATATATTTAACAATCTACTTAATGACGTTTGTTTTCTATCTAATAAGAGATCATGAAGGAGGTCTGTAAAAGGGAGAAGGAGGCAGGAATTGTTCCAGATCCGGACATAGATACTTACATGAAGGTAGTATGAACATCCATGATCTTGTGCCTCCATGGTTATTGACTTCTTAGTATGTTGCTCTAGTGTTAAAATCTGTTACAATAGAAAATAATTTTTATTTTATTTTCAAACAAGTGTTATAATAGCTTATTTTAGAAAATGATAACTAATATATATGCTTCCTCTCCTCTCCTCTCCTTCTCCCCAACATTGGAAAAACAAGGAATTAGCAAAATCTTAATCCTAAATATTTATGGCCGGCTACATGAACCCTGTATATATGTTCATCTCTTCTAATGAAGAGGATAAGATCTTTCCGGCTGAATCCTCCGAGGAAGAAATCTGAGATGACAAGTACTTGACATCAATCAAAACCATAGCTAAATATCTGGGGAGATTTATGCTACATATGACTGAAATATAGATTAGCTAGCTTTAATACTTCAAGCTGAGGTGTAATTTTTTATATTTTTATAAGCTATAAGTACTTTAATTAATAAAGCTAAGATGTAATGTTGAGAATGTTAAAACTGTCTTGATCAGTAAAAACACATCCCCTTAACTAATAGGTTTAGATTTATATTTTCTGTCCAAATAGACCTTAACCATAAAGGATTGATGTGCTCATTGCATTGTTACTCTAATTCCATAATACACACAGACAAGCTGTAACATACAAGTCTATTGTAAATTTTGTTCTTTATCATGTATATACTTCCACACTAACAAAATATGAGCGAATTAACAGGCAATTTCTGTTGAAGGACTTGAGAGAACACTTCAAACAGACTACATTTTGAAAGTATTTCTCTTAAACAGAATTTAGATTATGCTTCAAATGTTCTAGTTCATGTTTGTAGTTCATCAGTAATATTTCATTCTTCCATGGCTTTCAGATCCTTGGACTTGATATCTGTGCTGACACACTGGTAGGCGATGCAATGAGAAGAGGTATTTCTGGTGGTCAGAAAAAGAGATTAACTACAGGTAGTGAAAATAAAATGATTGACCACTTCATATGATCAAACAAATCGATGCACTGAACTACACTTTGTACCTGAGTTTATGAAACAATTAAATCCAAAGATCAGGTTATGTTTTAACTTCTAGGATTGAACTGCAATTATGCAGGGGAGATGATTATAGGTCCTACAAAAGCTTTATTCATGGATGAAATAACAAATGGGTTAGACAGTTCAACTGCCTTTCAGATAGTTTCTTGTCTTCGGCAGCTGGTCCATATCACTGACTATACTGTACTAGTTTCACTTCTTCAGCCAGCACCAGAAGCTTTTGATCTCTTTGATGACATTATTTTGATGGCAGAAGGAAAAATAGTCTATCATGGACCTCGAAATCATGTTCTTGAATTCTTTGAGGATTGTGGTTTCAGGTGTCCAGAGAGGAAAGGGGTTGCTGATTTCCTTCAGGAGGTAATCACTTATAATTTTCCATTTTCTACTTGCAATTGTGAGGCTTAATACTAAACTCTTTGGTTTTACAGATTATCTCGAGGAAAGATCAAGAACAGTATTGGTACCGCACTGAACTGCCATACAGTTATGTTCCAGTCGATGTGTTGTCTACCAAATTCAAGGCATCCTCTGTTGGGAAAAAGCTAGATGATGATCTCTCAGAGAAATATGACAAATCCCAGAGCCATAAGAATGCTATTGCCTTTAGTGTGTATTCTCTTTCTAAATGGGAACTCTTTAGAGCTTGCATGTCAAGGGAACTTCTTCTCATGAGGAGGAACTCTTTTGTCTACATATTTAAAACAGTTCAGGTTATGATTATTAATTTTGAGTTCTTTAATCTTTCCATTTTTGTTCAGTGTTTCGTTGTTATTCCTTAATCTACCATGTCCAAGGTCCAGAAATATTCTAAACATGTTAACTTGTCTTCTGCGTGCAGATTATAATCGTTGCATTTATAACCATGACTGTATTTTTGCGGACTCAAATGGATGTTGATGTGCTTCATGCAAACTACTATATGGGTTCTCTGTTCTTTGCTCTCATTATACTCCTAGTTGATGGTATTCCAGAACTGTCCATGACTGTTGCAAGGCTTGCGGTGTTTTACAAACAAAAGGAGTTGCGTTTTTACCCAGCTTGGGCATATGCAATTCCAGCTACTCTATTGAAGGTTCCAATTTCTTTTGTCGAATCTCTGGCCTGGACATGCCTTACCTATTACGTCATTGGATACAGCCCTGAGGCTGGGAGGTGAGTTTCTAATTAAAAGGCTTAAGTTTGTTCGTTTGCTGAGTCTGCATCTACCCTTTTTTGGAAAGTGCATGGGGTTCTTATTAATATGTCTTATTGGAAAAATATACTCTTCTTTTCTTCACCCACTTTGAATCATTCATTAATTGTTATGTATCTAAATCTTTTGGTGCACCAGTAATCTCATTCTAAGCATTTCAGGTTGCTACTTTCCTATCCTCAAGAGTCCCCTAGTTTTATTTCATGATTTTATAATCAGTGTCTCTTTTGTTTGCCTTGTCTATAAAAAATACACTCCATATATCCAGAAATATTGGGTTCATGAGTGACTTAGATTACTACTTGTCTCACTTTTAACATCTGTCTTGAGCTGCACTCTCAGGTTCTTCTGCCAGTTCCTTCTTCTTTTTGCCGTTCACTTAACATCAATATCCATGTTCCGTTTCTTGGCCTCAGTCTTCCAGACTGTGGTTGCTGCTACAACAGCTGGTAGTTTTGCAATACTACTGGTCTTATTATTTGGTGGCTTCATTATTACACAACGTAAGGATATCTGTTGGCCTACTCCAATTTGAGTACACGATAATTATCTGCATTGATGATTTTAATTATAATTTTGGTTGCAGCCTCTATGCCAATTTGGTTAAAGTGGGCTTTTTGGGTTTCCCCGCTGACATATGGGGAGATAGGTCTTTCTGTCAATGAATTTCTTGCACCACGGTGGCAAAAAGTAAGTCTCTGGCGAAGGATAAAGAACCCCTACCCCACTCAATAGAAACTGAAGTGTGTTGCTACATCTTTCCTTGGGTTTGAAGATTTGTTATCATTTACGTGATTTTATTAGAAAGATTTGATATTTGCATCATTGATGGTATAAAATGAAGTCTGGATTATTATATTCCTATCAACATTCCTTCCATATTCCCTGATGATAGTTCTTTTTTATCCTATGTTTATTTAAATATCCAGAGTAAATTTAATCATAGCTTACTCAATCTGCTTCTCGTTCTTCTGTTCAGATGCTATCCACGAACACTACAATAGGCCAACAAGTACTTGAGAGCCGTGGAATGAACTTTGACAAAAACCTTTTTTGGATATCACTCGGTGCTTTATTTGGGTTTAGCTTAGTCTTGAACATTGGCTTCACCTTAGCCTTAACTTTCTTGAAATGTAAGTTCATATTTCCTGTTGTTATTTTAACTTTATGAACCAATACTTATTTACTGATACAAATTTTAATCTACATTCAGCTCCTGGATCATCTCGGGCCATTGTATCTAGTGAAAAGCTTTCTCAGAAAAGAGAAAGTGAAGGTTCCTTCACTGGAACCCGCATGGAAGAGAAGCCTAAAACTTCTCATCTTAAAACAGATACTGTACCAAATAAAGGTCTGATAAATTTTCTTCATTTTTCATCATTCTTCAAAGCCTTATACCCATTGATAACATAATGAACTCTTCAGCATTTTTGTGGGTGCTTGCTTGATTAACAGGCAGGATGGTCTTACCTTTTACACCCTTAACAGTAGTGTTCCAAGATGTCCAGTACTACATTGACACCCCACTGGTAAACATTTAAATCATTCTTTCATGTAATGTTTCAGGTTTTTGCTGGATTAAGAGGATTTTGATACAGAACAGTAACATTTATCTTACATTTCTGTGTCCTCCCAGGAAATGATAGAGCGGGGATTCACTCAGAAAAAGCTCCAACTTCTTTCTGATATTACAGGCACATTCAGGCCTGGGGTTCTAACAACATTAATGGGTGTCAGTGGAGCTGGCAAAACAACACTTCTGGATGTTCTTGCAGGCAGGAAAACCAGTGGCTATACTGAAGGAGAAATAAAAATTGGAGGGTATCCTAAGGTTCAGGAAACGTTTGCCAGGATTTCAGGGTATTGTGAGCAAACCGACATCCATTCTCCACAACTAACTATAGAAGAATCTGTAACTTTTTCTGCTTGGCTGCGTCTGGCTCCTCAGATTGACTCAAAAACTAAAACTGTATGACCTCTTGTCAAGTATATTGCTTGGTTTCAACTTTATCGTTGACATAATGTTGTACTAAACTACTCTGGCACACTGTAGCAATTTGTGAATGAGGTCTTGGAGACCATTGAGCTTGATGAAATCAAAGATGCCTTAGTTGGCGTACCCGGTGTTAACGGTCTATCCACTGAGCAACGTAAGCGGCTAACAATAGCAGTGGAGCTTGTTTCCAACCCCTCTATTATCTTTCTGGATGAACCTACAACAGGTTTGGATGCAAGAGCGGCTGCAATTGTTATGCGAGCAGTAAAGAATGTAGTTGATACAGGAAGAACAGTTGTTTGCACAATCCACCAACCCAGTATTGACATATTTGAGTCATTTGATGAGGTAATACTAATAGTTTTAATAGTTTTATTATTGTAACCATATAATTTGAATACAGACTGTTCTTAATACGAAGTCTCTCTTACCCCTGTCAAAGTTGATACTTCTCAAATCCGGTGGGCGGGTAATTTATTCTGGACCCTTGGGGAAGCATTCAAGTAAGATTATAGAATACTTCGAGGTAAGTTCGCTATACATATCCATGCACCTATAATATGCTATTTTATTGTCATTTTCATGTTAATATGGTAGTGGCTTCTAGGAAATAAAATTTAGTAAATCTCACTTTCACTCTACATCGTTATTTGCAGGGCATTGCTGGAGTTCCAAAAATAAGAAATAATTATAATCCAGCAACATGGATGTTAGAGATCACTTCCCCTTCTGCAGAGGCTGATCTTGGTGTAGATTTTTCCCAAAAATACCAGGATTCCACTTTATACAAGTGAGTTCAATAGAAGCTTTATAAATAGTCTTGTTCGGAGTTAAAATAATGCAAATCTATTCCAGAGGGGTGTCTGCTATATGCTTAAGTATGCTCATGTTATATAAATATCGCTGGAAGATATGAATCATCTGTTTGATCACATGAAGAGCATGGGGAAGAGCCCAATGTATTTTTCGTTTTTGATTGCTAGGTTCATCATTAACACTAGTTGGCATTAATTCACCTACCAATTTGAAGATCATGATACATCAAGTAGGGCGCTTATTTAGTAAAATACCCCATTATCTTAACAACAACTCTATTAATACGGGAACTTTGATTTACAGAATTAGATCCTGTGTGTTAACAAACAGCACAACTTTAAATTTACGACACATGAAAACAAGATAATACTAATGACTGCCATAAAAACCAATCAAGATTTAAAAGGATGAATGCTGCTTTTGGATTTCATGTATTGTTTCCATTCCTCAATGTACGGATGCCCAAATGACCAATTTGTTTTACTAGGATCTTATATTTGTTTCCTGTGTCTGCATAATTATTCCATGAAGGCTATTCAGGGCAAGCATACGGGCATCATCTTTTCGGATTAGTCCTAGATGGGAAGGGAACATTAGTTTCCACAAGTGAACTATCATTGAACTATCTGCTTGTACAACTTAGGTTTTAGCGCTGTTACAGGCATAAGTTTGCAAATAGTTAATTGATATCTACTAGTGACTGGAACTTTTTACTGAAAATGTGGTATAACACACTCATAATCATCTCTCTCAGGGATGAAATAAATCTATATAAGCTTGAAATCCAGTTTTTGCTGTTATGTATTGATTGATTTGTGAAGTTTGGCATGGGCATCTATAAGACTGACTTGCACATAATTCCTATTGTTCTGTTTGTAGGAGCAACCAAGAGCTTGTCAGAGAGTTAACTACTCCACCCCCTGGTTCAAAAGATTTGCATTTTCCAACACGATTTTCACAAAATGGTTGGGGACAATTCAAGTCTTGCCTATGGAAACAGCACTTGTCGTATTGGAGAAGTCCTTCATACAACTTGATGCGTGTCCTGCATACACTTGCAGCATCTCTGATTTTTGGGGTACTGTTTTGGGATCAAGGGCAGAATATGTAAGTTGTTAATTTATTTTTGTAATTGTGGATGCAACTATAAATTAGTATAGCTCAGCTGAAGTCATACTGCATTATAATACTAAAAATTAGTATACATTATAAAAAATAATTTTAGATAATTTGTCTGTGAAATACTGCAAGCACAGGACAAAATTCCACGCTAATTATAATGAACACCATGTTGAACGAATACTTGAATAGCATGCATGTGGCAAAAATGCCGAGAGCAAATTGCTCAAGAACTGGCTGGGAAATATTCTTGACACATTTGCATTACGGTTCAACAAATAGTAGACATCATTCATGACTGTCTCTTCAATCTTTGACGTTTCTTCACATGGCTGTGGTAAATCTGCTGAAAGAGCGTCAAGTTTGTTTTCCTTTTTAACTAATGCATTCATAGTGGTTTTTCCACGAGACTGAAGTGTTCTTGGTCTACTTTCCTTGTAGTGTACTATTTTTATCTTTTCATTGGCTGGAAACTTGCAAAATCTAACTTCAGAATACTCTCTTCAATTTGTCAGACATAACCAGCAAAGCTTATTCAATGTATTTGGTTCAATGTACTGTGCTGTGATTTTCATGGGCATAAATAACTGCTCTTCCGTTTTGCCATATGTTGCCACTGAGCGAACTGTAATGTACCGGGAAAGATTTGCGGGAATGTATTCTACATGGGCTCATTCACTTGCACAGGTACAAATTCCTTGATTATAGCTCCAAAAATATAGTAAACGCATACACTTCAGTTGCATATTATGACTCTCATTCTCGTTTTAGTATGAAAATTATCTTATCTATACTACTAGAATCTCATACGGAGCCTTCCTATGAATTCATAGTACTGATTCAAATGTGTATTGATTCTGTAGGTGGTTATTGAGATTCCGTATCTATTTTTCCAAACAGTTGAATTTGTGGTCATCACTTATCCAATGATTGGATACAATGGGTCTGCATATAAGATTTTCTGGTACTTCTATGCAATGTTCACGTCGTTGCTCTACTTCAGTTATCTAGGAATGATGCTCGTCTCATTGACACCAAACTTCGTGATAGCTGCGATTCTCTCCTCAGTTTTCTACACAAACTTCAATCTGTTTTCTGGGTTTTTGATTCCAAGAACGGTAAGCTCACATAATATGTTGAAATGCATGAAGAAAGCTGAAAATTCTGTAAATTATTTAGAACTGAGCCTGTCAGTTTCTCATTTTGGTTGCAGCAAATCCCGAAGTGGTGGATCTGGTTGTATTATCTGTGTCCTACATCTTGGACATTGAATGGTATGCTTACATCTCAGTACGGGGACATACACAAGAACATCACAGTATTTGGAAACACAACAACAGTAGCTGCATTCCTTGAAGATTACTTTGGATTTCGCCACGATCGATTATATATAGTTGCTATCATGGTTCTA
>JAYMTH010001821.1:0-13851 GCA_036897465.1 Pelargonium australe | reverse complement strand
AGGAGGACACTCATTTTGGGACAGATGGAGTATTACTTTTGGCACAACCATTTTTTTTACCTTGAAACAATTAACTTTCATTACTTTGAAAAATGCAACGATACATAATAGAGGAGTCAAACCAAACTAGACTTAACAAAAAAAGATTGCAAACAATAAAGAAACCAAACTAAAGCAAACACAATAAACCTCACAATTCTCGACAACTGAATACCTGAACCAAATACCATATACTCTTTTGACCTGGGTAGAACCCAATAAATCAAATCAGGGGCATTGGGAAAACCCTCATCCCGATCTGCCCAACCATCTCCGACATACACGTCTCCAAACCCATTGCTCAACTCGTCAGACCAAACCCCAAAGAACTCGTCTGACCCGTGACCTGATCCTATCACGAGAGTCACCTCGACCCTCAAAAACCTTGTACCCTTTCAATTTGAGTACTAAACTATAAACCAAATTAGGGGAACTAGGTAAATCATTCCTCCGATCTGTCGAACAACCTCCAGCAAACACCAAACGACCATTAACACAACTCGCCGAACCAGACCCCATCGATCTCGGCTTACCCGCGACCTGATTCCTATCACATGAGCAACCTCGAACTCTCCCTAGACTGAACTCTGCCATAGCTGCAATCTTCGATGATGATGTCGATGCCTTAAACCTTCCGCCACCGACGCCCTAAGCACCACTTGTCGAGCCCTAGCCGCCACAAACGAAAGCAATAACCGCTGCCTTAGATACCCTGATGGTATTACTCTCATGCGAGAGACACGACCACTCCGATGATGATGCCGACACCTTAATCACCACTTGCCGAATCCTACCCGCTACAAGCGATAACTCTAACCGCCGCTCTTGAGAGAGGGCACAACCATTTCTTTATTAGTCCCTAAATCAACTTCGAGCATAAATTTCATGTGAACCGGTTACAATCAATCCGGTCCAGTTTTGAGTTCATGTCTTAAAGATCCGGTGCAGCAACCTATCAACCACATGCATTCCAAGAAATCCATCTACAGTACACAAGAGCTCACAGACCAATCCCTCCATAATCCTCAGTGCTCATCAATTTGTAGTTGAAGCACTTGAAGCTTACTCATCAGAGTTGAGACATGCCCACAACTCTTCTTCTCCACCGCTCTCTCCCACCCGCTCATCACTTCGCTGAACCCATAGATAGAACCAGACCAAAACCCTGTATAGCCTGCGCCAAGAAAAGCTCTGACGACTACCATGCCACTCTCCGCGCTCTCAACTCCAAAGGCCGCACTCCTAGAAAATCTCTCGGCCAGGTCTTACCATTTTCCATGAAAGCTTTTCAATTTTTGCAATTTTACTTGTAATTTGCTTGGGTCTTTACTGTTTTACTTGGTGTTGGTGCATTTGCAGCATTATATGTTGAATTCTGAGATCAACGAGAAGCTGGCCTCTGCGGCCAACGTTGAAGAAGGAGACGTGGTGCTGGAAATTGGACCCGGGACGGGTTCCTTGACAAATGTCCTCATAAATGCTGGTGCTACTGTTCTTGCAATTGAAAAGGTTTGCTACAATCCGTTGTTATTGCCTTGAGTTGAATACTTCATGAAGTTTATCTGTTGAATGGAATGTAACAACTCCTGAGAATTGGACAATTTCTTTGTTGATATAGTTGATCATTGATAATTCTATCCTACATTGTTTAGTGGTTTTGAGAATTGGACAATTTCTGTGTTGGTTCGTATCCGCGAATGTATAATACTATAATGTGTACATTTACTTTCTTTTACTTGAGTACGATGCATATGGTAATGCTTATTTCAATTGAATTGTAGTCTTTTTGTGCTCATTGATGCAACCTTTTGCTGCTTAATCAAGCCCTTACCAAGATGTCATAAAAGGAAAGAGTAAATTCCCAACGTTACTAATGCAGACTAGAGGATGCAGTAATACACATTAGCGGAGCTAGATCTTGGACTTTCACACCAAACTATCTATGATAATAAGATTTATAGAACTACCATAGTATTAAAGGCGTCTCAGGTGTAGACATCCGATTTGCAGACCTTATGCTCGCCGTTCTGTAGGTTGGCTGCGCGGGGGCGGGTGGTTTGCACTTTATACATAGTCAGGCCACACAACATTCATTGGGCACCCACCTTAAGGGCCTCAAGTTAAAGTGATAGGTGGAAAAAGGCGTGCGTCAAGCACATAATTTTGGGTTTAGTATCCAAACCAAGCATTTTGTATTTTCACTAAAAAAATCTCATACGAGTTTTTGTGAATCTTGATGATGATAATTGATTATTTTTCATAGTTAAAATGAATAGGCTGAAGTTTCAAGAACATGTTAATTATAAAGACTAGAAAAATGCATGAATGAGACTGCTTGCTTCTTATTATGACTTGACAATCATAATTATGTTGTACACTTGTTTTGTACTTTAGGATCCACACATGGCTGCATTGGTGAGTGAAAGGTTCGCAAGCACAAATCGATTGAAGGTTAGTCTTGGTGATAAACTAGATTAAGTATGTTGTGACTAGTTTCTTTATACATGTTAACTAGTAAAGAGAATAATAATTGTTGTGTCTTTATTCATATACAAAACAGCCCATTTATACAAATGACTAAATCTATCAATAGAAAGATGACAAGTATAATTCCTAATTTACAATCATCTAATCCCTGATGTAGAAGCATGAATCAAGCATTGATTCTAACACTCTCCCAAGCTAAGCATTAACGTCAGTTGTGCCAAGCTTGTTGCAAATGAAATCGACGTGAGGTCCTCAGAAAGATTTGGTATATACATATTGACAACTAGTCGCACTGCATTAAGATATAATATTCTCTTTGTTAAAGGGACAATCATGATTCATATGCTTAGGTTTTTCATGAAAAACTTGATTGGATGCAATATATAATGTCTCTTGATTATGACATATTAACTTCATATTTGTGACCTCACTAGACTTCAAATCTTGGAGTAATTGTTGTAACCATACACGTTCACAAGTTGCTAAAGCAAGACGCGCCTGTTTGACCCGGGGTCAAATAATTATGATATGATGACGTTTTATTGTTCAAGTGTTAGGAAAATTGTACTAATTTTATTTTACTCTAAGAGAGACTTGAGGTTTTCAGATATTGGGTCATGTTCCTGAAGTCTGAGTGTAGCACATCGTTAAGCGAAATGTCTGGATGTGTGTCTGGAAACCGGCCCAGAGAGAGAGAGAGAGAGAGAGAATTTTCTTTTATGCCCAATTCAAGGGGTGACAACGAATTGTCATGTATGTGATTGGTTGTTGATAATGAGATATCCGTTGCATGACTCATGGTGGGCTTGTGCCTTTGCTTACTGGGTGCGCTGCTCGTAGGCACATGGTTGAATGTTGAGACCTCCACTTGCCCCCCTCCCCAAACATAGTAGAGGAGAACTTGAGTTTTCTAGGGAGTCCACTATCCTAGCACAACGTCCTAATGACTCATGTGCTTTAAGTGTTGTGTTAAGTGTTGTGGCTTAAGTGACCTTCCAAGCGCTGCATGCGTGACATTGACGGCTCTCCCCCGGCATGGGGCTCATGCAGGCTAGATTTGCCTTTGTGATCGTGCATGAAGTGTCAGCGTCAGAGAGGCAGGATGACCTTGGAGGTCTCAGGGTCTTGATGGTGTGCCTTTGGAAGACGAGGCTTGAGGAGGAGCCCCCTTAGGGATGATCACAAGTGTGGCTTGAGAGAAGGTAGATAGTGCATGAGTGGGCGAGCGGAGGAACCCTTTAGAGGCCATGTTTGGCGTCACAACATGGCTTTGTGATGTGGATCGAATCAAGTTTGGGTTGCCCATTAGTGTAAATGTGCAAGTAAGAGTGTCTAACCACAAGGAAGGTTTTGTCGAATACCAAGGTTATCGTGTCCTAATGTTAAGTGATTTCAATTTGTGAGTGTGATCTAAATGACAAAATATGTAAATAAAACAAACTAATGCTAAGAGATATTTCAATTCAGAGAAAGACCTGAGAACTAAGGTTCAATGGTGGAGGTTGCCAATCACGATGCCAATGTGTGCGACATAGATCGGTGGAGGACATATTCAGGTAGTGCCAACGATAGGAAGGCGACTTACTTGTGTCATTAAAATGTCAGTTGAACACCGGGATGGGATTCATTGGAGGTTCAGTGGAGGAAGTGCTTAGGAATCTGCTGCAATGGTTGTTGGAAAAAAATAGAAAGAAAGAAGACCATTTTAATTTGCTCCATAACTATTAGCACCTAATACTACATTCAACCAAAGCATGACCTTGAGAGATTAACTTTATTGCTAGCATGAAAGATGTTCATGAAAAATAATCAAAGCTTGAAGAAAAATGGTAGTAACAATGTGAAAGAAGGGTTGAAGAGAAAGATGCTATGGTTATCATGTTTAATATTATCTCCCTCTCACATTCAAGCATGATGAACTATTGGACAAGTATGAAGAATAAAATGAAAAACAAGATAGAAAGATCAAGAGAAAATAATTTTGAAAATCTTCATGGATACTAATGAAGAGAGAGAAAAGTATTGGTTAGGCTAGAAGCCTAAGTCTTTTGCCAGATTTGTGAAAGTTTCACGAGACTCAAAACAGAGTATCGAAATGCTCGTATACCATGTTAAATTTATGAAATTTCACTTTCTTGATTTCTTGATTCTCTCTTGATGATTATTAGCAGATCAGAACAATGAATCAAGAGTTTCTTATACCATGTTAAATTTGTGTCTTTCTTAGTTCTCTCTTGATGATTCTTGCTTAATACCTTTGTAGATCGATCTTTACAATGTATTTTTAGGCTACAGTATAATCACACAATTCTCCAATCAATACACAAAAATTAACATCAACACATATTAGATGTTGAACATATATGACATATGGACATGCATGATCTGTACATGGTCAATTATGTTACTCTTTTGGTTTTCATAAGCCATATTACTTTGTTGATGTGTTTCAATCCATGCCTTTAGGTCTTGACAGAGGATTTCGTCAAATGCCATATTCGGTCTCACATGTCCTCGCTGTTGGGAAACATAAACTCACAGGATGGAGAATCAAAATATGCAAAAGTGAGTGCTCTACTTTATGAACATGTGCTGTACAGTTGAAATTAGTTGTCTTATTGTGATTTTACTTTTATGGTTCACGCATGTACAATTTTTCATATCATGTGAAAAAATAAGGATCTGTCACAAACTATGAAAGGGATCACCATGTCCAGTGTATATTGCATATGGACATGACTCAATCCAACATGGACTGCCAGAAGCATATTGGATTTCTTGTATTCAATTTTGCTTAAGATATTTTTAAGTAACTGTATCCGGTGAAGAGAGTTATATTTTAGTAATTCCAAGAAAATAAGTGCTTGACGTAAATTTCAACAAGTGCAACACCCATTATATTTCATTTTTAATAATCAAGCTCCAGTAAGAATGTAGGTCTATAAACTTTAGAATTGTTACACTTATTGCAATTATTTATGTATATTTAGACTTCATTGCAATACAAGTTAAAAAGGATCGGGAAAACTGATATGGATTAAGTCTCCAAGAGAGTAGGTTCCAAGCCGAGGAGTCAGATGGAGCTGATGGGCGTAAGCTTAAAAATGTGTCAGTGAAGAACTGAAGTTGAAGACTATTGTTTCTTGCCAACCATATGAACCGGAGACTGCTATTACACTGCATATTCCCAACGACATATTATTTATTTAATCGCATTCCTTCAGTTTTAACTAGTCAAATTCCTTGGTCCATCTTGTTCCCTTACCAACCACTATTTTCTTCCTAAAGTGTTTGGTTGCACTTGCTTTGTCCAAGACATGCGTCCCTATGTTTCAAATTTAGATCCTCATGCTCTTAAATGTACTTTTCTAGGTTATTGTTGAGTCCAACTTTAGTATCGTTGCTACTTTTTTGAGTTTGACATATATCTAATATGTGTTGATGTTAATTTTCTTGGCATGCTTCTCATGTTTGTCATCTGGATAAGGTGATGATGACTTTCTCCTATGTATTGTGAATGGTGTTTATACTTCCGATTCTTCTATTTTTCGTCCTCCAATCAAACAAGTATAATCACACAATTCTCCAATCATTCTAGAGTTCAAACAAGTGATTTCTCTATGACTTTTGACTTATTTTCTCAAGTAAGTCTGCTCCCTCTCTACCTTTGTTTCCGTCACATAATCTATCCCAAAGCTCCGAATTGTAGAATCGAGCAAAACTAGGTTGATCGAGCATAGATAGTACAATACAATACAATACAGTACAAGTAGAGAGAGATACAAAGTTATAGCCAAAGAAACACAACAAACTCAAATTACTCAATAACAAATCATGCTCGATCAATCCTATCCTTTGTGAAAAAATTTAGCTACTCATAGGTTATGAAGAAAACAAACAAGAGAGGATAGAAAAGAGTTCCATTAATCAAGCAAACAAGTTTATACAAAAGAAAAATAGGCTTACAAGTTACAAATAATGAGTATCACAAGAGCTACCACCTTTGCTTCATCTTCTTGTTCTTGAACTCCAATTCTAGCTCTCTCTAAAAATATCTACTAAACCATAATGATTCAATATTACACCAATAATTGCCACTCAACCATTGAATCAATGTCTTCTACACTGTAAAAACAGCAGTTATTTATAGACAAAATGTCAAGCATGAAATAACAGAAGTGGGCCCTATTTTCTGGGACAAGGTTGTACATGCTGCATGACGTACCATGTAAATGGGTTGCAGGCTGTCCAGTGCATTTTCAGACAAACATTTTTAAAGCTTTCCTCTTGCACGGCGTGCTTCATGAATGGGTTTCAGGCCATGCAAGGCAATTGCACTTCTGCACCATAAGTTGGAATCAAGGCTGCATGGCCTACACTTGCTTTACTAAGCACAACGTGCCATGAAATGGTGTGTAGGCCATGCAAGCTTCTTGGAGATTTGCACATTGATCTGGAATGGAGGCCACATGGCCTGCTTCACACTTGCACCACTCTCCACTACACGGCGTGCTGTGGAGCTTCAAGCCTTGCCTTCTATTGGGTTATGCACTTCGATCTATTTTGCCTAAAAAATTGCACAAAATACTATAAAACTACCAAACAAGATAAAACCTAATAAAATAACTAATACAAGCTAAATTAAGCATAAATGGGATATTCAAAACTAAAATGTGGTGGAAATTGCAATGAGAATAAGGTAAATACAAAGTGTATCAATTGTCACTTCATTCGTGAAAAATTGTACATAAACTTATTTGTTCAAGTCGTGTGAGAACGGAAGAACAGTTGACTAATGTTTTTACTAAAGCTCTTAGTTGTTCTAGAGTAGGGTTTATTTGTAACAAGTTGGGCATGATTGATACCGATGCACAATCTTTAAGTGGAGTGGTATTAATTATGAATAAGTGACGGTATTTTAGTCTTATTACGTACCAACTAATGTACCCTATAGTGTGTGTATATAGAAAGTCTAACCTAATAAGACATAAGAAGGTTTTATGTTCTGCGCTGTCTATTCTTCTTCCATTCAACAATAAATAATTTCTATACCTTAAATCAGAGTTGTAAAAATAATTAGTTGAGCTCTTTTTTCTTCTCAAGTGTTATGAACCTACTTAAGAATGATTTTCATAAGAAAAATATCTCATGCTGTAATGTTCTTAAATAGTTTACATGATTTTTTTGATTGCAGGTTGTTGCCAATATACCCTTCAATATAAGTACAGATATAGTAAAACTTCTTCTTCCGATGGGTGACATGTTTTCAGAAGTAGTTCTGTTGGTCCAGGTTAGGTTTGCATACTGAAGAACTGCTTATTAGTTATATATTCTTTAAGTTTTTTTTTATTACTGTATATGGTTCTTAAATAATGCTGGTATTCTAGTGTCAGTGTGTTATCTATTAATGTGAACAAGTTGGGTTGCTTCATTTTTTTTTCTGTCTGTGTATTACATTTCTTTTCTTTGATGAATTATGCTGATACAGGATGATGATGAATGATTCTTCTAACTAAAGGTGACAATTAAGGTTATAGGATAATGAAAAAAGGTTCTTGTTCTGCGAGGTTAAACCTCAAACAAGAGCAGTAGGGGGCGGGGAAATCCATGAGCTGTCCTGGACTAAACGCCATTTTTTAGAAACTTAGTTATGATCCAGTCCACTATATCCTTGGTTATTTGGTCAAAAGTCAAAACCACATAATTGGACTTGTCAGCAGAGTTATCTGTCCATAATGGCTATAATGATATAATATTTTCAGGAGGAGATGGCTTTGCGGTTGATAGAATCATCAGCACATACATCTGATTACCGACCCATAAACATCTTTGTTAAATTCTATTCAGGTAAACCCTACAATCAATGATCTTCAGGATGAATGAGCTCATGGCTTTTGGCTCGAGGTACAAAGTAAATTGTTTAACGAATGAATAAGATAATGGCTAATAAACTTTGGAATGAGAGGGATGAGCATCTCTCTTTTGGTAGCTCTTTTTGTTGGCGATATAAATTTAAGTAATTAGCTATTAACTTTGGTAACTATCCTGGTGAATCCAGCCATACACAGTTTATATGAACTTCTTTCTGATTTGGGTTTCCGTTTTGTGATTTTTCTTTCCAGATCCTGAATACAAAATCAGCGTCCCGAGGACAGTTTTCTTCCCCCAGCCCAATGTAAGTGATACATTATGCCATGAACAGAGAAACATGCTTGTAACACAGGCCATTGCTCTTTCTTGTTTAAATAGACAAATTTTAGCTTGACATGATATCTATGAATTAGATTTCTAAAGATTGACAAGTTATATAGAAACTTTGACTAAATTTCAATGTACTGTGGGGTTCTGTTTTCTTATGTCCTATCACGAGACTTCTCAGGAAGTTCCTAGCAGCTTGCACGTATTCAAAGTCACGGCTATCTTATACTACATCAGTTTCATAATAAATGTCATTTTAGGGTTCACACAAAATAAGAAGTTATGTAAAATGACATATTTAACCTTACATAGTTATTTGTGCTCTCATTAATTACTATTAGTGCTAGTGATAAAAATTGTACTTGGGAATATAAAAGGGGCATTATTGTAAAGTCAAATGGATTTTTATCTTGAAGTGGTAGAATGACACTTATTTTGAAACAATTTGTGCTTTGTAAAATGACACTTGAAACAGAGGTAGATGTGTATGCTAAGCCCATTTCTTCTTCACTAATCTGGAAGATGACAGTGTAATTTCATTCATATTAAGAATGCTGAGTGTGTAGGAATCAATTTTTGATATGAGCTCTAAGATTTTTCTGTTATTTTCTTTCTTACTGCTAAACTAAAACTCATCATGTTTCATATTTAATTCTTTTCATTAACTTGGTTCCTTGTTTGTCAAATTTGGAGGTGTCTGTTTGCTTTACTTTGTTCAGCATTTTACTATTACAAGTGGGCGACCAAGTCCTATCAGTATACTTTATGCCAGGTGGCTGCTGGTCTGACCATTATGACATGAAACTTAGAGTCATTTCCATCTTTGTTTGGCTTTGCAAGTTCTGAACTTACAAGATAAAGCTTTCCGTAGATGTATCATTATTTTTCCTTAGAATTGACTTTATAGATGACTTCACCTCAAAATCTTGTGAAACTTTACTTGTATTGGTTATTGGAAGTTGTAATTAACACAATCCTATGCAAGCTAGAGAAGCAGCATTAACTTAATTGTTCAGGATTTAAACCATTCCCTGCCCACTTTTTATATTTTTAGGTCCTGTATGTACCCATGACACACAGTAATAATCCACTAACACTGATGGTCTCTATTCTGTAAACTTAAAAGTTTCCATATTGTGGCATTTTATTTCTCTGGGAAGAAGATTACAAAGTATATTACTGTAGAATCAAGTGATAATTTTCTGCAGCGCATGTGGGCCCACATAATCTTGCATATATAATAATGATAGATGTGTATAGCATGGCCACGCTAAAAACAAAATTTGACATTCAGATAGATGCTAACCTGATCCTCTACATGCTTCTCCAGGTTGATGCAGCCATTGTGAGATTTAAGCTGAAGCAAACAGCAGAATATCCCTCAGTTTCCTCCACTACGAGTTTCTTCTCAATGGTTCTTTCAGCTCCCTCCATCTTATAATGCCTTTTAATTGTTACTGATTCTCTTCATAAAACATAATAACAAGGAATCCTGTTACTGCTAGCTTTGGTAACGTTAGTGTTGCAAAGTTTGCCTTTTTTCCATATTAGAATCACTCTAAGTTAGGAGATGGAAATATTTATGAATTGATTTGAATAGAGTTCTTGTACTGGCCTTCATTTATCTTGATTGATCCCTTAACTTCACATGACTCCAATGAAACTATAATGGACAATCAGCCCGCTTTACACATTGCCTCCTATCCAGTCTTCCATGAGACGACTAAACACATTGAGATAAATTGTCACTTTGTAAGAGAGAGCTAAATGGAGTTATTGTCAATGAGTAGGTCAACTCAAACAGTCAACTAGTATGTGTCATTACAAAGTAAATTAGGATTTCTCGAATTGAGTACATATGTAACAAGTTTGGTGCATGTTAATTTATGCTCCAGCTTGAGGGTGTCAAGGTTCAATCCCCTTATAATATCTCTCTGCGGTTTTATGGATATAGGTCAGTTCTGCATTCAATGGCAAACGCAAGATGTTACGGAAATCACTGCAACACATATGCACAGCCCTTGAGATTGAAAATGCTCTTCTAAAAGCTGGCCTCCCAGCCACGGTAGGTGTCAGGAAAATATGATTTTATTGTTTTACTAATCTGTCCATTACTTTTTGTATTTAACAGGAAATAAACGGTTTTATAATTCTTTTTTTATTACGTCATATTTGCAGTCAAGGCCAGGGGACCTCACAGTGGATGATTTTGTTAATTTGCATAATTTGATTGTCAAAGTATAGTGATTCATCTGGTGATGGAGTTGTGTACACAGCCTATTCTTGAACATCAAGTGGCATGGATGGATCAAATGTTTAAAGGATGGAGTTGTTGGAAGAAGATCAAATTATATTGAGTCAACGACACCCGTGTTCAAGCAGTATGTATAAATATGTTGTAAACAAGCATAGGCACCTCGAATCCCGCTGCTCAGTAGACTTTCTACAAAGAAGCCATATATGTCATTCTCTTGGGTAGCTTTTGAATTGAAATTTTGATGGAACTCATTTCAATTTCCATTCCCGTTATCATTCTCATGTAATGTTATTTGACTAAATTAAAGTGTGAGCCAGTTAGTGAAGGGGAAAACTACGGCGTTCGGAAGTGTAAGGCTACAAACAACGTTGGCAACAGAATCTTTGCCAACTCTAACCTTCATGTAGCTGATCCAGTGCGTCGCAGCTACAGGTCCAATCTGTAATTCTTCTTGTATCTCATTTGTTAATAATCCATATGAATTATGCTACTAGCTGATCAAATCAATGCCCTTGAATTAGGCCCTGAGAAGATTTTGGCAAGAAAAAGAAAAAGAAAATAATAATGGAGGGCTCTCTGATAAATTGGTTTCAAAGCCTAAAAAAAGATGAGCCACTTTGATTTGAAAATTATTCCAAATCTCTTGTCGATCAGTTTGGTCTTTGAAAACCCAAGAAAGGCTTTATTAAAGTTGCTTACAGTAAGAAATGAAGGTTTCAGTGATGCTATGGTAAACTGAACTCGCGGGGCCAGCCGTAAATCCAAATACCATATCAGCTGTTGCGGGACTATCTAAACTGTTTTAAACGAGAAAGAGATCAAGGACTCCGCCTCGCACATAGAACTTGAAGGGTTCAACGATGAGCGGGGAGAGTGATCTCGAACATAAGGATCAACCTAAGCCTCAAGTCTCACCCAAGATAAGTGAAAAACGGATTCACTTCGCCTGCAGAGCTTGGAGTGAACTTAGAGGATGAAGCAGAAGATTAGGACATGCGGACCCGCACAACTCTCAACTAGATGTCACCACATCACCAGTTAAGTTGGAGGCTCATATATAGGATTTTTCACCCAAGGTAAAAATCAACTTCACTTTCTTACTCGAAAAACATGTATACTTTTGTCAAGCGTTCTAAAAGTATCAAGAAATCCTCAGCTTTTAGTTTTTTTCCAAGTCACTTTCATATATATATATGTATCTCTTCATTTTCATTGGAGCCATTTATTGCTTCTATTATGTACTTTATTTTTTCTTTGGGATAATTTAATAATGTATTGTTTTCCAGTGGTACCTTGTTGAAGGTGCTGCTCAACAAGTGATGGATAACATGTGTGAAACTGATTGCAGGAAGGATTGGACTAAATGGGTGCCAATTTGCTTTGATGAGTCTAAGGGTCTAGTAAAAGTTAAACTTTCTGTTGAAATGTAGTTAAAAAATGGTAGTGTACGTGTTTAAGAAGACCTTAACTGCATATATATATATATATATATATATGTTGTAGAACAAGGTTTTAAGTTCATGTATACGAGGAGTGATGGACATAAGATTGGTGTTGTATGCAAGATAAGTAGGTGTGTGCATGTGTTCTCTGTGCACTATTCCATAATGCGGAGGTGTGCGAAATTCCAAATTAAAACTTGATTCTCTAAGTTTATGTGTAAAAAGGGTCATGTCGAATGAGAAAGTTTGTTCACCATTTTTGGTTGAAAGGTACTTGAATCACATAAATGACACCTTAAACATAGCTTAGATATTCAATTATTTCATAACAAAGTTCACAGAGAGTTGTTGGTTGAGGTGAGCAAGAGTATATTGTACACAGCCATAAAAAGTGCACAACAATCAGTTAATCATGAAGATGTGGTTATGTAGCATGCCATATTGCATGATCACTACCTTGTTGTTATAAATGAGATGGAGACTGACTCAAGATGTATCATACATTTGGAGGTTGACAACCTTAAAGTTGGATTCATTGAAGAATGCAGACCTTCCATTAATGTTGATGGATGTCACTTACGAGAAGTTTATGAAGGTCAATTGTTGAGTGTCATCACAATGGATGCGAACGATAACGTGTTTCCACTATGATTTGCAGTGGCAAGATCCCTGCAGTTTACTGACTTCCTATGCATAAAAAATGGATCTTAGTTGAGCCCAATGATTCTTGGAGTTTGACTTTTAGACAAATGTACGAGTGCTTTGACTACCATGCAGTTAGACATTGGTTATTTATATGAGTCAAACACAAGGTAAATATATAGTTGTTACCATAATTTTATTATTATTGTAGTTAGTTAGTAGTTTGATATTATTCACTTAAAACTTGTGAGGCCTTGCTCAAGAGTTTGTGGAACTGGAGACCAGTGTGGAGCACATGTATTATTCAAAGGAGAAGAATTCAAGGAGATGATATGGTCTGTTGCAAAGTGCACAACCTAAACTAAGTTTGACTAAGCTATGGAGCATGTGAAAAATCAGAGTGGGGAAGCTTATGAAGATACTACTATCTGGTTGGTGTCGTGCTTTTTTCAGTGATAGAACTTGCACAATCGAAATAAATAATCTTGTTGAGTCTTTTAATAGTTAGATTAACAAATGTAGAGACATACCCATTATAACCATGTGAGTATGCTTGATGGAGAGACTTAAAAATATACTTTATGTTTGTAACGACCCTCACTTCCTAGAGATCATCACTGGCAATGCTTATCATGGTCGCTTAAGACTATGATGTACATTAAGCCTAAAATCGGACATGACCTTACTATATACACTCTGTACAAAAGCATATAAGAGGGAAATCTTACCCTAACAATATGAAATGTGCATCTGTTGTCTGAATTTTACAGTTAGGGGGGGGGGGGG
>JAYMTH010001820.1:0-13857 GCA_036897465.1 Pelargonium australe | reverse complement strand
ATATATATATATATTGAAATAAGTTCTTATAATATAATTGCTTTAGTGTAAATACTCAAAATAATACTAAAAGGTTTGGTAATGTACATGACCAGCAGTCAAATAACTAGATCATTTGCCCATAAAGAGTTATAATAAGCCATTTGAAATGCTATTGATGTGATAAGAGTGTTCATGAAGTATAATGTTGCATCATATAAATTAATGATTTTATTCACCGCATAATGCCTATAAATATCATGAAAAGAAAAAGAAGAAGATAAGAATAATAATAGGATAAAAGTAAGGGATTATGAGATGAATTCAAATATTATATACCTCATGGGTTGGTGGCTGTTGTTATCGTGTGGTGAAAATGCTTGGAATACACAAGTATGCGGTGCAAGTAAATTATGCATGCCTATTTGTGCTTTCTATTATAATTTCCTTTATTTTATAATCCTCATAGGCTTGGAAGGCCTTTTGGAAATCACTGCGCCATGGGTGGCCCGTGGCAAGGACCATTCGCCGTGCCATGCCTTGCACCACGCTGCATGCCAATTATAACACATGTCCAAACTGATCCTAGGACATGTAATCTTATGGACATGTTTTGTTTCAGGACGTGAAAATCTCACCTGAAAAAGCTAGTAGTCTGGTTTGCCACTTATTTCAGGGGCTAGTAATAGATTTTGTATAATGTGATATCCAAAACTTGTTATTTCATATTTCATTACTTGTGCCTACTGTCAGCAAAGTGAATGAAGGATTATTTCCATCTATTTTGGATTTCTAAGCAAATGTTTATATTTTGATGTTGGGCTAAACATAAAGGCTTGGGCTTCTTGTCGACCTTGTTAGTAGGGTTTGACTTTTACCTTTGTATGTAGTATTGTAGTTTAATTCTTTTCTTAATTTTCCAATGTGAAACTTTCACCATCACTTTTACTAGCAAACTTTAACTAACTTATTGCATATGGGAACTAAATGTAGGTGTTGTTTGAAATGAAATTGGAAGGTGTTTGAACTTGTTTTGAGGTCCTGGACAATGTTGATATCATTATCCTATGACTTGGATTTTTCCATTTCTAATCAGAGTTTTCATCTCATGAGGAAAGAGGATTTTGCTTCCTAGCTCTATTGAGTTGAAGCATGACGGCAATCGATGTGGTTGCTAATATCTCATGTGCTCCAACTTCAGAAGTCCTTTCAGAGACCGTACAGACAATTCTTGAGCTTGTAGTTGGTGCCAATAATGTCCTTATCAAGAAGGAAAGTTTTAAGGAACTTACAACTTACTTAGAAAAGATTGTCCCTGTACTGAAAGAGTTGAACAAGAAAGATATCGGTCACTCTGAGATCGTAAACCGAGCTATTGAAATTCTAAATAAAGAGGTTAAAGCTGCAAAACAGCTGACTTTGGAATGCTGCAAAAGAAACAAAGTATATCTCTTGATGAATTGCAGGACGATAGTTAAGCGCTTAGAGGATGCCACAAGAGAGATCAGCAGGGCACTAGGCCTCCTTCCTCTAGCCTCATTTGGTCTGTCATCAGGAATAATTGAGGAGGTTAGTAAGGTATGTGACAGCTTGCAGAGAGCCGAGTTCAAAGCAGCTATAGCAGAGGAAGAAATTTTGGAGAAAATTGAGTCAGGTATACTAGAGAGGAATGTTGATCGTTCATATGCGAATAATCTGATGAATCTCATTGCCGAGGCTGTTGGAATTCCAAATGAAAGGTCAGCATTGAGAAAAGAATTTGAAGAGTTCAAGAGTGAGATAGAAAATGCCCAGCTTAGGAAAGACCATGCTGAAGCTATTCAAATGGCACAAATTAGTGCCCTGTTGGAAAGGGCGGATGCTACCACGTCTCCCAAGGAGAAGGAGATGAAATATTTCACCAAGCGGAAATCCTTAGGTAGTCAACCTCTGGAACCTCTCCAGTCATTCTACTGTCCCATCACTAGGGATGTTATGGTAGACCCTGTGGAGACTTCTTCAGGGCAGACATTTGAAAGAAGTGCAATAGAAAAGTGGTTTGCAGATGGGAACAATATGTGTCCCTTGACCATGACCCTTTTAAACACATCAATTCTTCGACCTAACAAGACTCTGCGACAATCAGTAGAAGAATGGAAGGACAGAAATACCTTGATTACAATTGCTTCAATGAAATCAAAATTACTGTCAGAAGAGGAGGAAGAAGTGCTTCATTGTCTGGGACAGTTACAGGATCTCTGTGAACAAAGAGACATGCACCGTGAATGGGTAATTCTGGAGAATTACATACAAAGCCTCGTTAAGCTTCTTGGTGCTAAGAATCGGGACATCAGAAACCGTGCAATTTTCATCCTTTCTATTTTGGCGAAGGATAGTGATGATGCTAAGGTTCCTTATTCCTTATTCTCGCCTATGGTTGTGCTAATTTACTATCTCCTTTTGTTATCAAGGCCTAACACAGCAACTATAATTCATTTACAGTTAGGCTTTTGCATAATCCATGTTAGTTGAAATGCAGCTTCATATCGAGATGTCCCATGTTGGATATAGCTGCTATAGCTTTGATTTTTTTAAAAGAATATAATGAATTCGGAGATAAGTAGAAATTTTGGATACTAAACACAGATATATCTAAACACGGATAACATTCCTCCAATTATATTCTAAAAAGTAAGCCTAGGTTACTATTCCATTGATCGATGAGTCTGTTTCTGACTCCCACTTTCTTGTTTAGAATAACCCGTTCCTATATGTCTTTTTTTTATTCATCTTTCTCGTTCAACTATCATTGTGCAGGAAAGAATTATGAAAGTTGAAAATGCTATTGAATCTATTGTTCGTTCTCTTGGACGTCGTATTGAGGAGCGCAAGTTAGCAGTTGCGTTACTTTTGGAATTATCAAATTTTAATTTGGCAAGGGACTGCATAGGGAAGGTTCAAGGTTGTATACTCCTTTTAGTGACAATGTCAAGCAGTGATGATAGTCAAGCTGCCAGACAGGCTGAAGAGCTTCTGCAAAACCTCTCGTTCTCCGATCAAAATATAATACAGATGGCCAAAGCAAATTATTTTAAATATTTTCTGGAGCGTCTTTCTTCAGGTTCTTTCCTTAACTGTGTTTACCTTTTAGAGATGAGTGGATATTCTTGCATGTTATTATGGGCCATGCATAATGAACTATCGTAATGATTTTATTGAAATCAATCTTTCTATAATTGTGGCAGTACTCAGTTAAAACCTGCTAGTTATAATTGAACATAAAAGATGCTATTGATTATATTTCAGTACGCAGTACAAGATTTTAAAAGTCTATAATTAAAATAATTCTTTCTGTAGTTTTGCAACACTAGTAATACATTTAACATATAACATTTACATTTGAGGCAACTAGTAGGATCATCCTGTTCACAATGACAGTATTTGACAAGCACTTCTTGTGACTTACTCCATCCTTCTCATTTTTTTCTAGCACTTGTCTGAAAACGTCCAATTGGTTTGCTACAATCTACTGATTTCATTTAATGATTATGGAAAAGATATGTAAAATATTTGAACTAGTTTGGTAGAAGAGCTATATATTGATGTTTGGTCCAAACATTTTCAGAAAGTGTAGGCTCTAAGTATCCCACATTGAAAGTGTGTGGGGTTTGAGACCGCTTGTTATACTAGTTGGCCCTCCTTTAGTCCAATGAATGTAACCTTTTACATATACTTCACAGTCTTGAGGAATTTCTACAGGTTTTACTTATAATTGATGAGTACTCAGGGAATCCCTTGTGCAGGACCAGAAGATGTCAAAATGATCATGGCAACAACTTTGGCAGAAATGGAATTGACTGACCACAATAAAGCATCTCTTTTTGAAGATGGTGTACTTAGTCCACTTCTTCAATTGGTTTCCAGTGGAGATGTTCATATTCAAAAAGTGGCTGTTAAGGCTCTTAAAAATGTCTCAAGCTTACCGAAGAACGGCCTGCAGATGATAAGAGAAGGTGCAGCCATTCCATTGCTTGACCTTTTATTTCGTCATAGCTCAGCATCATCTAATTTGCGTGAAGAAGTCGCTGTCACAATTATGCATCTTGCCATATCAACTGTATCTCAGGAATCTTGTTCAAAAGAAGTATCATTATTGGAATCCGATGACAAAATTTTCATGCTTTTCTCTTTAATTAGCCTGAATGGGCCTGGCATACAGCAAAGCATTCTCAGGACTTTCATCGCCTTGTGTCACTCCCCCTCAGCCACAAATATCAAGAACAAGCTACTGCAGGTATGCATTTTTGTGGGGCACACACATTATATTGATCATTTATATGCTTCAAATCATGAAACCTTCACAAGAGAAGGTAAATAAGCTGTTGTTATATGAGTGAGAAAGATAGAGACGAGCTAGTCTTACACAAAGTTGAAGTGTGGTGCCAAGATGAGAAGGGCCATCAAGATATTGGGCTGGCTGTACCATAAAGAAACCCTGGGATAAGGCCTAAGCAATAATACATGCATAAGAGTACCAATAACAGTAAGGGCATAAGGCCCAGGGTAAGGGAGTAGCAACCTGTATGCTAAGCCTGAACAAAGCCAGTGCTACTCCCCAATGTTTACATTAATTAGGAACTTTGAAGAGGCATGTGCATCTTTGATGTCTAGGCTCTGTATGGGTATCACACTTGCTAAATGTCTGATGGGATCGATTTCTGTTGGATTTTATTAAATTCAATGCTAACTTGTTATCTGCTGGTGTAATTACAACTACAGAGCCCAGCTGTGCAAGTGTTGGTTCATTTATGTGAGAATAATGACTCAAATGTAAGAGCAAATGCTGTGAAGCTGTTCTGTTGCTTGGTAGAAGGTGGAAATGGAGGCACCATCTTGGAGCATGTTGGTCAGAGAAGTATTGAAAGCTTACTTAGAATCGTCAATTCTTCTGATGATAAGGAAGAGATTGCTTCTGCAGTTGGTATTATCTCTAATCTTCCACAAGATCCTCAGATGACTCAGTGGCTTTTGGATGCTGGAGCACTGCCAATCATTTTCAGTTTTCTACCCAGCAGCAAGAAGTACGATGGTCATCAACATCAGTTAATTGAGAATGCTGCGGGGGCCATATGTCGTTTTGCTGCTTCCACAAACCAGGAATGTCAGAAAAAAGCAGCCGAAGCTGGCATTATTCCCGTGCTGGTAAAGTTGCTAGAGTTTGGCACACCCCTGTCAAAGAAACATGCTGCCATTTCACTTGCTTGTTTTTCCGAGAGCTCGTCTCAGCTAAGCAGGCCTGCACAGAAGCGTAAGGGGCTCTGGTGCTTTTCAGCTCCCCCAGAAACTGGTTGTGTGGTTCATGGAGGAATTTGTACTGTTGAGTCATCGTTTTGCCTTATGGAGGCTGATGCAGTGAGACCCCTTGTGAGGGTTCTAGCAGAACCAGATCCTGAGGTCAGCGAGGCTGCTCTGGATGCAGTGCTGACTTTAATTGAAGGCGTAAAACTGCAAAGTGGCAGTAAGGTACTTGCAGAAGCCAAAGCCATGCCACTGATAATAAAGCTTCTTAGTTCTCCGTCCCCGAAATTGCAGGAGAAAGCACTGAATGCCTTAGAAAGAATATTCCGGCTGCCGGAGATCAAACAAAAGTATGGATCTTCAGCTCAAATGCCCTTAGTTGATTTGACTCAACGGGGAAGCAGTAGTACGAAATCACTTGCAGCCAGGATACTGGCCCACTTGAATGTGCTTCATGACCAGTCTTCTTATTTCTAAAGGAACTTAACGGTGTTATCCCATTTGTATTACATGGACTTGAATGCGTGCTGAGGAGTTGATGGCCATGGCGGCTAAGCACAAAACTGGTTCTGTGTACATTATTTCTGCAGTATTCATCAACAAGTGCAGGAAGGGTGTGCATCATGAACAGGTATGGAGCTTTTCAATGCCTTCCCTCAGTTTTGAATATGTGCAGCATTTCCATAATTTGCCGATTTTTGCACCTATGGTAACTTAAACCCGTTTTGTGCAATTGTTGTGCATAAAATTAAGTTATAGGAGTGAGCTTCTACTAGTGGCTCTTATTCAAAGAAACTAATTGTTCATTGGATATAAGATAATTCATTGTAAGTTGCTGTACAAACTAATAAGGCCATTCTTTGTTAGAATTGTATTCTTTACATTTAATCAGTAGTGAAATAGGTTTATATATATTTTTGTACGTATATATATGATGATACGATTTCTTTGATCAGTGAGCTTCTTGCATGTGCATGTTTTACTTGGCATGGATGAGATTAGATGTAGTTGTCATTTTCTGTACTTGTACTAGTAATTGCTTGATTGGTAACTACAATTGCAAAAAGACTATTTGATCAAATGAGGTAAAAGAAAATGAAAGAAGATTATACATAAATCCTGAACTTTTCTTTTCTTCTATTCTAGTTTCAAGTAGAAAAAAAACATTGAGTTATGTCTTTCCTTCCCAAATGGAACAAAGACAACAGATTTGTAAAAGAATAGCAACAATAAACTAGGAAGGGTCCATATCCATACCCATAGCCTTAATATTGTAAAGTGAAGTTAGTTCTCTCCCATTCCCAAGATGATATTATGCTGTCTTCTCTTTCTTTGCTTTCCGGCTTCGATGCCTTCCCAGAAATTTAAGGAGCTCGTCAACAAGAATAACCGGAGCAGAAACCAAGATGACCAGAGACCATTCGTTTAGAGTCAATGGAACTATACCAAACACATCTGCCAAGATTGGAACATAGAGTATGAGGCAATGCAATCCAAATGAAACAGACATGGCAACCAAAAGCCAGGGGTTTCTCCAAGGTGGCATTGTGATCAAACTGTTATCTTCCGAGAGGGCATTTAGAGAGTTGAACATCTCGATTGAAACCAGGACCGATAGTGATAGGGTCATAGCCTTTACTTTACCGACAGTGAAGTAGTCACACGGGTTTGAAAACGTGATCATACGATCCCCACTAACCATAAATGGAGTCGCACTGAAGTTTGACCACGAGGAGCATTGCCCCCAGCTGCGAAGCTGAGACAGTTCTACGAGTGTATGCCCATCACTCACGAGATTGATGCCCATAAAGGAAGCTTGGGTGTACCACAATATGAAGACGCCAACAGTTGCGATGCCCACGTAAGAACCAATTACCTGCATAGCGTATCAATGCACAGCATATTTGTTATGGCCTTCTGGTTTGTTCTATCCTGACTCAAGCACTTTAAATAAATACTAACCAAGTAGCGGAGAAGAACCCATGAGCTTAATAGAGGATCATCACTTTTGCGGGGTGGTTTCCGCATTATGTCAGTATCAGCAGGGTTAAAACCGAGAGCTGTGGCAGGTGGGCCATCAGTAACCAAATTCACCCACAGAAGCTGCACTGGGATCATACATTCTGGTATCCCCAGGGCAGCAGTTAAGAATATGGATATTACCTCCCCCACATTAGATGATATCATGTACCTGCAGATCGACGATATGTTAAAAATTCTATAAATCACCCGAGAGGAGAAGATCACAAACTAAAAGATACCTGATAAAAGCTTTCATGTTATTATAGATTGAGCGACCTTCTGCAACAGCTGAAACAATGGTACTAAAATTATCGTCTGCCAAAACCATATCTGCCGCTTCTTTTGCAACCTGAATACCAAGCACAAAGAGATCATGTTAAATACAAGTGCAAGGAAAGTCTGGCAATCGCAAAACTGCCAATGATACAGTGTATTTTTGGGATAAAGCGGATAAAAATGAAACAGCAATGATCCAATGAGTAATCAATCGTGTTCACGTGTTACCTCAGTTCCAGTAATGCCCATGGCAATTCCAATGTCAGCAAGTTTAAGTGCAGGTGCGTCATTCACGCCATCTCCAGTCATTGCCACAATTTCCCCCATCTCCTTCAGCATCCTCACAATTTCTTGCTTATGCCTAGGTTCAGCGCGAGAAAAAACTTTCCCTCCGGGTCTTGACAAAATTTCAACTTGTTGTGAAGAGGAAAGTGCCATGAATTCTTTTCCCGTGTAACTTCTCCCTCTAAGATCCTCGCCCCCAGAAAACAATTTGATTTCTTGACAGATAGCTTCTGCCGTAGACTTATTATCTCCAGTTATAACCATAACTCTAATTCCAGCTTCTCCACAATCCTCGATTGCTTTATGAACTTCATCACGAGGAGGGTCCTGCACAATACATAATTAAACAAATAATATTTCCAGCTTTGCAAGTTTGACATTTGAATAGCAAGATGGATCAAAACCGGAAAGGGCCAAACAAGAACTCACCCTTAGTCCAACCACTCCTACAAAAACCAAATCACTCTCAATCTGGGAGTAGCAAGATGGATCAAGCAACTTCTTGTGCGCAGGATGACTCTCGGAATGGTAGTCTGAAAGTTCACCCAGTTCATCCTTATATGCCATACCCAAACACCGCAATCCCTTTGAACTCATCTCCACGAGTTTCAAAAGTAACAGTTCCCTACAAGATTCATCTATAGGAACAAGGGATCCGTCTGCAAGTTGTACGTGTGAACTCCGCTCTAGTAAACCCTCAACGGCACCCTGAAAGTTCCAAACTGTCAAACAACTTGTAGAAATAGCATCGAACAAAACTTAATTGAAAAAAATATGCATACAATTAAAGATTAGCAACAGTGAGAAGTAGAAAATCTTATTTAGAAACTGTTCAATAGACCCGTGAACAAAATAAACCACATCAATGATATATCTACGAGAAAAAATCACAGAAAGTTAATATCAAGTCATATTATTCCCAGTTTTTATGAGTTCACTCTGTCAAGTTTCAGTGAAAAGAAATCATACGCATCATTAAATTATATATATATATATATATAACAGCACATTACAATAAAAACATTTGGCATCAAGTTATAATACTTACAAAAATGTGACGTGCTAAATTCATTGTTGCAAGTCTGTTGAGGTTTACATAAAAATCTAACGGACCAACTTCTTATCCATGTTTGTAATGTTCGAGCATGATAATACCATCAGATTCAGATATAATTCCATTTTTCTTTCAAACAAAGATGTTAACAGACCATGACTACTGCCTCCATTGTTTCCATTATCTTTTAATCAAAAGAAAGCTAGTATGAAAATGAAAACTATTACCTTAACAAGAAGTCGATTATGCCCAGTGGGCTCCCTGACTATGACGCTCATTGACTTTCGGACACGATCAAACTCCAATGTGGCAACTCTCTTTGATCTTTTCGTCCACCATTCACAACAGCCTATACTAACCAAAATTATATAAGATTCAAAAGTTACAAAGTACTTTTAGAATACAATGCATAATGTGAACAGAAGCTACATGTTTCTGCTCACCTAGTTTCACTCCACTGTGATCAATCAAATAGTTAGCAACAAGCTGTGTGTCATGAATTTTGCTCCTGACTTTGGCATCTGGAACTCCCATCTTTTCTACCAAAACCTTAAGAGCAGCCTCAGTAGGCAAACCTGTAGCACGGAAGAGCCGGCCTTCCCCAAATATCCCAGCATCATTGCACACTGCACATATTTCTGCCAATGCTTGCAAGTTCGCATCCATATTATAGCAAGTCCAATCAACAATTCCGCCATCATTAGGATCATAAGTTGTTCCTTCAACGCGGAAAATTCGAGATGTTGTTGTTTTCCCACCCAATGTGAAGAATTCTGTAACCGACATCTGATTTGTAGTCAATGTTCCAGTTTTATCAGAACAAATCACAGTTGTGCAACCCAAAGTTTCTACACTTGGAAGCTTTCGAACAATTGCATTCTTTTGTGCCATTTTCCTGGTACCAAGAGCCAGACAAGTAGTGATTACAGCTGGAAGACCTTCAGGAATTGCAGCTACAGCAAGAGCAACGGCTATCTTGAGATAGTAGGTGCATTTCTCGAAAGAAAACTGAATATTCGCAGGCCACCCATCCACAACATCCCATGACAAGAAATTTTTATAGTTTATAACCCATACAATGAAACAAACAAGTCCAATTGCAGTGGTCAGTCTGCTGCCAAATTCATCCAGCTTCTTCTTCAAAGGAGTATCACTCTCTTCTAGAGAAGCCTCGTGTATTTGCTTCTGAATTTTCCCGATTTCGGTGTTCATTCCAGTGCTTATCACAATACAAATACAGCTCCCATTAACAACTGTTGTACCAGCAAAAACCATGTTTTCTTTAGCCTGCAACTCACAATCGTCCATGAACACTGGACTAGTGCCTTTCAAGACAGGCATGGCCTCTCCAGTCAGTGAGCTCTGCTCAACTCTCAAAGTCGAGGTTTTTAAGGCTGCAACTCTCATGTCAGCAGGGACTTTGTCTCCTACTCGCAGCTCCACTATATCCCCTGGGACAAGCTCCCGCGCAGGCAAGTCTGGTACAAGATACCCATCTCTCAAAACCTTCCCAGACTCACATTGCATCTCTTTTAGAGCTTCAAGTGCCTTCTCGGCATTAGTCTCTTGCCACACCCCAACAATGGCATTGAGGACTAAAATCAACACTATCACAAAAGGCTCAACAAATGCCTCCAACCCATTCTCCCCATGCTCGCTTCCATGCATGTAAGCCAAAATGAACGATATGAACGCTGCAACTAAAAGAATCTTTACAAGCATATCGTTGAATTGATCTAATACAAGCCTCCATAAGGGTTTCCCCTTCTCTTTGGCCAACTCATTCCAACCGTACCTCTCTCGCTGCTTCTCAACCTCATAGCTGCTCAGACCCTTGTCTAGTTTCACACTGTACTCTTTCAAACATTGCTCAACTGAACAAGACCAAGCAGGGAATGGTTTCTCTTCCATTAGTGCTTTAATTTTTTTTTAGAAAAACTGCCAATCCCACTTCAAATATTCTCAATACCCCATATCAGATCCCTATATACACATATCAGATACTTTCAGATAACCACATCTTATACTCTGAAATTATGGAGTGAATTGCAAATAGTAGAAAGATAAAGTGAAATGTCTCACTATTTTATCCCAAATAAACAGCTTAAAACCATAAACCCATATAGAATTTTAGTTTTTTGGCTGCTTATGGGAAGAAGAAGAAGCAATAATAGCTAATCTTAAGCCCACACAACAAACACAGAGAAGTAACAACCCAAAAGAAACAAAATTTACACAAATCAAGTCTGCAAATCACAAAGCACACCAAACAAAACTAACCACAAACAACAAAGTTATTAGCAACCTTAAAAAACAACTGACAACGAACTAGACAGTAATTACCTAACGGTTAAAAACATCCCATGAACTAAACAAAAACACCTTGAACTATGAAATTCAGAATCACAAATATACCCACAGAACTCTTACCTAAAACAGGACACCACAATTGGCACTGACAACACATGCTTCAAGACTCAGCAAACAAACCCAGAACGCAAAAAGAGGAGGAGAGAAGCAAAGCTTATATAATTGCTCACAAAAACCAAAACTTGGACACAAAGAATTGAACTTTTTTCAAGAAGAAGAATGGTGGAGGAACAAGAAGTTGGCTTGGAAAAAAAGCAAGAAGGAAAATTCTCTGGTTCTGGTTTGATGAAGTTGCTGGGTCGTGGTTGGTTACTTATGCTTTTTGAGGTATTGATTAATGGTGATGCTTTTATGGAAGTGGGTTTGGAATTTTTGGATCTCTTCACTTTCAAACTTCTTCATCTGTCTCTGCCACTCAGTGGAAACAGTTACGCTCAAATTTGAAAAAAGTTATACGCCTAAACTGAAAAAGCTTCATTTTAATACCCTTTTGTTTGGTAATATTTACGAGATTTGCCATTGTTGACCTGCCCGGTCAATTCACATGCAACAGCAACAATATTTATCAATAAAAAATGTATATTCCCTTTTAAAAACAACATCAAGAAATTGCCATGAGTAGAGCTCAATGACTGTTTTTCTTTTCTTCATATAATTGTTTGTTTTTTTTTTTTTTTTTTAATTTCACTGTTTTGTTTTGTTTTGTTTTGTTATAAATAAAAAATAGGTGTACCCTAATTAAATTTTTGGCATCATCTAACTATATAGGTTAAACCAAACACTTTGGCACCACCTTTTTAGGGTCCGCCAAATCCTTTTACTACGTGCCTATTTTTCGAATTACTTGCAAACAAAACCTATTTGTTTAATTAAATGCATTTTTTAGCTCATAAACATACTATCTCGAAGATTTGTAAATCTGGGGTGTTTTAAGTAAGAGTAAAATGAATCAAGACATGTTGAGTTAAACGGTTTAAACGTTTCATATTCCTTTTGTGATTTCGAGTTCGAGCTTCCTTATCAACTGCATAAAATGAACTATTTGAGTTAAAGGAAAAAGATGTTTGTTATTATATAACTTAATCGATTAATAAAAGAGTAAGAGTCTCAAAACTACAACATTTTGAGTGAATGATGGGTTAAAACTCAAGCTTACAAAATAGTGTGGTGGGTGTCATTATTACAATTTACAACAGCAGTGGGTTTACATGCTAGAAAAGTTCGAGGAAGGTTCTTGTTTTACCTGCAACTCCTCCTACAATGTCTGACAATTCTCAGAATCTCTCTATTAATTTAAATATATTATCTTGCCATTATTTTGTCACCACAGTCTGGGACCTCCAAAACTCCACTTTTCTTCATAAATTTATAACTCCCTGCTTTACATTTTTATTTAACAAAAAAATGTGAACAACCTTTTACATCTAAAAATAGAATTATAATTATTTTTGCAATCAACTTTGAACATGTTATATATATATATATATATAGCACAATGTATATCAATTGACTGATATAAAGTTACATCAGTTAAACTAACAATGATGACACCTCATTTAAAATCATGGATCCGGACGGGTCGCTCCGTTACCACAAATTATATTGGGTGGTTATAATGAGGTGTCATCACCTCATCGACTTTGTTAAGTTGCAACTGATATACATCCATAATGTTGATATTTTTTCATTTAAGAAATCTATAGGTCCCATGTTCAACTTATGACTCTTCAAAATTTGTATAGTTAAATTATTTATTTACGTTTTTTTTATTGGACTTCTTTACTTATTTTTCTGGACTTCTATATAATTCATAGCTATCTTTCACTTAAACTATTTATCTTCTTCTATTGAGTCTTCTACTATATACCTCTTCATTTATCTATCAAGTGTATTTGAATTCTTAATCTTCTTCTATCAGATCTTTTATATAACTTTTTTCATCCTTCAAGTCCATTCATTTGTGCGCTATCTTCTGCTATCAAGTCACCTGCAAACAATTTTTACATGTATAATTGGTATTTGTCATTCAACGCATTCTCTCATGGATAGCTAGGTCTATATTTTGCTAGTATGTTGGAACCAACATACTCAAAAGGAAAGCATGTCTCTTTTCCAAACCACACATTTCTTCCAACACCTTATGTGTGTTCCACGACTCAATATTTCCGCTCTCAAGTATGTAAATATTCTTTCAATTGATTGTTAATTACGTGAAAATCTAAATGTATATTTGTCAAACTGTCTGGATGAAGATGTCAATTCGTCAGCCACTGTGTCCACTCTTCTCATAAATATCTTATATTGTCCTATGTTTGGTGGTGTAATATATATTTCTTTTTATATGAGAAAGTTTTAGATGTCAAACCTTTTTAAAATTATGAGCTAGGCTGCGGTGCACATAGGGCTGTTCACGGGCGGGTTACCCGTCCGTTAGTGTGTTTTTTCAATCCGCCCCGCTCTTAGCGGTATGGGAATTTAGCACCCGCCAGCCGTTTTTTAACAACAGAAATTATCGGGGGTTTTCGTTATTGGGTTACGGGCGGTTTGGCGGGTTGGCGGGGATCCGCTAAGATCTATTGGGCCTGGGCCTGTAG
>JAYMTH010001819.1:0-13865 GCA_036897465.1 Pelargonium australe | reverse complement strand
TACATTTCTTTTTCACCCTTTTTATGTAGACTGATGATGCTCTTCCAAGCTTGGAAGAGCAGGGTGTTCGGCAGTTGTATCCGAAAGGACCAAATGTTGGTAAGTTTTCAAAAATAGGACATAGTAAAATTTGTAATGTATTCTTATAATTCTTCCCTTTAAAGCTGTCCCTTTTCCTCTTCTTTTATTATAAGGGCTGGTATGATTTTCTCTAGTTGGACATAACGCAGTCTCTAATTTAGCGTTAACACAATACAATATTGAACTAGAACTTGTCTTGGTTCATATATTATCGATGAGAACAGTTGTCATGTTTCACTTTTCAGTAGGTCCAGCATTTCTAACTTTTAAGTACCCATCTCTTAGAAAAGAACTTTTGGATACTTGGATTATAACCTATGCGGATGGAGTATGAAGTACGGTTTAGTACATGATAAGTCCATTCAAAACCAGAATATATTATTGTGGAATGGTATCTCCGAACCATTTTTTCTGTATGTTTATTCAATCTGAATCAGTGAAGAAAATATCAGGTAGAATGTGAACATTTATTGGAGAATAATTTCACGTTCGTTATAGACAAATGTCAGATATGTGAGTTTAAAGCAGCTAACTATCTACTGCTCGAGTGCTTGGTTTTTGGAGTTATATTCTAGTGATGATTTGATACTTTCATCTGCTGTTATTTGCTTTTGTTATTGGTTTATAAGAGAAATTTGAGCGAACTCACAATCTTTGTTGGGTGTATGGGCTACTCTATTTATTCGAAGATTTTAGGCATCATATTCTTCATTCTAGGGTCTGATAAATTATAAATATTGTGATTTTTCTACAGATTACAAGAAAGAACTGAGGTCTCTTAACAGAGAATTGCTGTTACACATTTTGGAGCTTGCTGATGTTCTAGTTGAAAGACCATCTCAATATGCCAGGAGAGTGGAGGACATATCCCTTATATTTAAAAACTTGCATCACATTCTCAATTCATTGCGTCCACACCAGGTAAATATTACTAGTATGAAGTTATGTGCATATTTTTGTAGTTTGAGATTTCAATTTGTAATTTAGTGCCTGTTACCCACAGGCTAGAGCGACATTAATTCACATCCTGGAACTGCAGATACAATGACGTAAACAAGCAGTGGAGGTTTTTAAGAGGTATGCTTATTAAAATGTGTAATTATTCTTTGTCATCTAAAATAATGGAAAAGTTGGGGTGCAGCAGCGTATGGCTTATTATGCATGTAGAACAGCCGATAAAAAGGGTTAGTCCTTATTCCATCATACTTTTTGTGAACAGACTTATAGTCATAATGCTCATCTGAAATAGCTGACCTGTTTTAGAATAAGCTATCATCTAGCATGTTAGTTGTTAAGCTTAGCCTAAGATATCAAGCGCTTGGTTTAGCTTACAACTCTATGAACCTTGAGGTCTGGCGCAAGTTAGAGATACCTGGTGATGCAATTTTTACTTGTTTGCAAAATGTTCCTCTTTAGGCTGTATACCATATTGTTCAAAAGTGAGTTCTAATTATGATTCTACGAAAGTTGGGAGGCTGCTGTGATACTTAACGCAAATACACCGAATTGTCCGGTTTTACATCTGATATAAACTACACACTTTTTACTAGGATCTTTGTTGAGGCAAGTCGCACTCATGAATCTTTGAAATTGAATGAGATTAGTTTATCTTCCTACCCACCACTTGGACTGAACATGATTACGAACTATAAGAACAGTCGAATAAGGCCATATGTTTGTTTTCGTTGACATGTCGCCGGAGTGGCAATACATTCTGATTATTGTTTCCTTTTGTCTATAGGAGGAGAAAGGAAAGCTCAGAGGCTTCTGAAGGAGGCCCTTGCGACTTTAGATGGACAATAGCAGCAAAAGTGTCGGATGCATTCTATTTGTGCCTGAGTTCTCAAATCCATATGTAAATTATATATTGCATCTCATAAGTTTTATGTTGCAGTGAAAGGTCTGTAATCAAAGAGAGGCATGTATTATCAGCAAATATTTTTATAGGATTTGGTAACGTCTTATCTATGGTAGGACTTGTATTTTTTAATTTGGTGACTAAGAGAAAAGAGTAGCAAGCAAACAAACTATAGAAAACTAAGCAAACCTAACTATGGAGGCATGAAGCAATCATCCCGGACCAGTTCCACCACCTCCGGCACAACCATCTTGTAAACAACAACTCGAGCTTGAACCTCGTGACCGTGCGTTGCCAATCCATCCGCCACTCTATCACTCTCTCGATAGACATGACCAATTTATTGGTCACATGCCAATTTTGAGATCGCAAAAGTCTTGCACAATAACCTCACAATCTCATGCTTCTTTGCCACACTTCTTAACGGCCCCGAAGACCGAGTCGCTTCCAAGTTATTTTGATTTTTTTATTAGCCGAGCTATACAACAGAAGGTTTTTTTTTTTTTTTTTTTAACTCAAATTAAACTCCACTCCATACCGAAAACCTAAAAAATAATTCAAAACGGTTAAAATACAAAGGTTAAAGAAAACAAATTGAATTATGCCAAGTATTGTAGAGCGCTACATGGCACGAAGCACCGCCACAACCGCGGCCAATATAAGGCAATCGCTCCTTCCTCTTTATGCGCACTTTTCCAGTTCGAAACTGAAGAAGAAGAAGAACAATCAAACCCTAGATAACTGAGCGAGTCAACTCTTCGCCCAACTCGGTCAGCCCTCCTTCACTTGCTTCTGATCTGCTGCTTTGCTTTTGGTGATTTATTTGCTTAAATTTTTTATCTTGCTCGAGCAGGATTGTCCATGGTTTTTTTTTTAATAATTTTTTTTTGTTTGTTATGATATTTTATACTCCTGAATTGGATTTTGTAATCCTTACCTTTTATTATTTTAATATCATTGCCTGTGTTGTTATATATATGTGAAGTATTTGTTGTTAGTGTTCATTAAAGTACTCTTTTTGTGGTGGGAAAAATGATTTCTCAATAACTTTTGAATTTGGAGTGTTTCAGTGTAGAGTTACATCTTGATGGGTTTATCAAAGACTTGATTTTTAGGTTTTTTTCCTTGTTACAAGGATTGCATGGCTAAATGAGGTTGAGAATTGCAGAGTTTTCATCATCTCATATTCTCATAGATATTTATTGTTGTTTGGATTACAGATTTGAGCATTTTTTAATTAAAATTTATACCTTGTTGGCTTAACCTATAGTATCGGCCAATCATGTATTGTCTTGTTGTGACAATTTCGTATCTCTCCTTTGTAGCAGATTGGACATAAGACAAATTGAATAACTACGAACATTGCAATGGCTTCAAAACGTATCAACAAAGAGTTAAAAGACCTGCAGAAGGATCCTCCCGCGTCTTGCAGTGCTGGTTTGTAACTTAATGAAGTTTTTATCTATTGATTTATGTGTATTCAATGCTTTGTGTTTGATATTCCATCATATTTGATTTTTAATGAAATAAGAGAGTAAAATAATTGATAAGTTTTAGGTGGAAAGATGTAGAGAACAAGAGAAGGGAGTAGGAATGGGATCTGGTTGGGGAAATTTTGATTGTCTAAGATATCTTTGTGGTGCTTTAGTGTTGTTGTGGAGAAGATACTATTCTGTTATGTATGGGTTATTTATCTAGTTTTAATGACCATAGCAAGTGCATATTCACATACAGACTATAGAGTGGTCAAACTGTCTAAGTACTTGAAAGAAAATGAAGGTTTGGACGTCTGATTCAAGGCTTTAAGCCTGAGAGTATAGAACATATAGGATTCAGAATTAATGGATTAAATTTTAAGGTTATTGTACCTTGTCTTTCAGTGTGAGCTTTTATATGGATGCTCAAATTGTTAAGTCAAATCCTAGGGAGATTTACAATCAACATGAGACAATGTCTTTATTTCCCAATCTGTGACAAGTTATTTTTATCAAATACCAAATGCTACATTGATTGGTGATGAGTGCTGATTAGTTGATGATTGTCCAGAGATGCTTGTTTCCGAGACAGCAATGTTTTTATTGTTTGGATTTTTAGCCTTGTGGAAATATGATTTCTTGCACGTTTTGATATAGAAGTTACATGCATGCAGGTCCTGTTGCGGATGACATGTTCCATTGGCAAGCAACGATTATGGGCCCATCTGACAGTCCTTTTGCTGGAGGAGTGTTCCTTGTGACTATTCATTTCCCTCCGGATTACCCTTTCAAGCCACCCAAGGTTAGAACTTAACTTCCTTATACAAAATATGCTGCTGTTTAATCCTCTACCATATATGTGTATGTCCTTTTTGCAGTTATGTTTTTATTGAAACATGACACTAATTAATTTCATAAAACCTTTAGCTTGTAATTTGCATGTTTTGATGTCATATAGCAGATTTGCATTTGAAGATTTTATTGTTGGCTTGAATTTGAACTCCATATCTTGCTGCACAGTAATGGTCTTAAAATATCTGCTTTGTGCATTTGTTTTTTCATGACTTGGCACACATTATGGTTCTTAATTTGGCAAATCACTTTTGTTTGAGCTCGGATTTTGGAAAATCTTAGGGTGGGAAATCATGGCAAAAGTTCGTAAGAAGCAAAACTATTATTATTACCCTTTACTTTGTGTGATCATTTCTAATATTTTGATATCAAGTCACTATATTCCCATAAATGAAGTCATTACTCATTTGTGCTGTTTGCTATTTAACATGTGTAGTTTGTGTCATACCAAGGTGTTAGTGGTTTGTACTTTTGTATTGTTTAGTTGGAGACTTGGAGTATAATTTGTATTAGAATATTTGATTTGAAATGGACAGGTCTCTTTCCGTACAAAAGTCTTCCACCCAAATATCAACAGCAATGGCAGTATCTGCCTGGACATTCTGAAAGAACAGTGGAGTCCAGCACTGACTATCTCCAAGGTAATGTAATGCTTATCGGCCCTATTCTTGGTTATAACTGTTACTTGTACAATGCCACTTCCAACTTGGGATTATCGTGCTTAGTTCTCCCAGGTCTCTGTCTGAAAAGGCATGGTGAATGGTGATGAAGTTGGTGAAACATCAGTAGTTGATTTTATTTATTGTTACGTTCTGAGGTTGACAATGGTTTCTTGCAGGTTCTTCTTTCAATTTGCTCATTGCTGACGGACCCAAACCCAGATGATCCGTTGGTACCTGAGATTGCTCATATGTACAAGACAGACAGAGCCAAGTACGAGAACACAGCCCGTTCTTGGACCCAAAAGTATGCCATGGGATAGGACTCGGGATATAATATATGTTCAAACATAGTAGTAAATAAATAGAAATAATGAGCTTGAAAGTTAGTTGGTCAGTTGAAGATTTTAATTTGTGGGTTTGGTGCAGTTAGGTGGTGCTCTTAATAGCTTAGCTATTGTAATAAGCCATAATTTTATACCAAGTGCTGAATTGTTCTCTACTGATGTGCCTTAAAATGCCATGTTAGACATGGGTCTCAATGTATCTTCTCTGATATCCCTTTATTGAAGCTATATTTATACAATTCTGCAATATGATTTCCCAAAACTTTCAAGTGTAGAATTTCAAGATTCCAAACCCAAATCAAATAATTCGCCAAGTGTTGGTTTCATGTGGTATATGGCTTTACGCTTTTTCTATTTCTTTGACTCTAGGTCAAAAGAGAACATCAATTAAATGATAATGGTGGTTTATCATAATATAATTCTAATCTCATATATCGTACAATCCAACTATATGAAATAACTTAAGTTTGAATATGGATAATAATATTTGAAATATTTTGATAATTATTGGTATAATCTTTCAACTACTTGTACTGAATATAAAATATTCAATATTATTTGATCCACGTCAATCATATACTCACATGAGATAGAAGAGTTTAGGGTTTTTTTTTTTTTTTTTAAATAATGGTACGAAATATTATTATATCATAATCAAAGCAGAATTACCACCAAAAGACTTGGTGTAATCTTATAGACCAAACATAGGCATAGAAACCCAACATGAACCTACGAGCAACTACATCACTGATCCTATACATATGGAGAAACAAAGTTCTCGAAAAACACCACGCAAACAACTTGTAAAAACTACCAAAGACCGTATCCTGCAATAGCAAATCAGACTCTGGCACCCCGGATCCTAACACGAGACCCGACGTGACTATTACAGACTCAAACCAACCCCACAAACTCCTACTTATCTTGGCAACCAGCTGAAAATCCCACCTTGAACTCAGTTCCTCCAGCAACTCGACTTGTAGCGGATCACCACCTCCACTGCAGCCTTTTCTCCTAGAGTTCATTTGTTTAGGCAGACCGTTTCTGGCTAGTTCGCCTTTTCTTTACTGACTCCCTTTTGTCCTCCATTTTCAACCATTCTATGTCTCTTCCCATCCATGATTGTTGCACCCCCCCATCTCCTTAGCATTTGTTAGGCTATCCTCAGTGACAACTCGCTCAATGTCCATTGGTGTAGCCCTCTCCCACGGGTCCTCATTATCTTAATTTAAGCCATCTCGCCTCTATATTTCTTCCTCCTCTCTTTCCACCGCCCTAAGCCATATCTCATACGCTCTTGTATCTCCCACCTCTGGGTGCGTAATCAACTTATTGCATTGTGGGTCTCCATGACTTATAATGTCACAAGTTAGATGAGTTACAGGATTGTTGGTGATTAAAACAAATCAAAATCAAAATGGACATAAACAAATATATAATTGGAGACCAATCTGTCCATTCAGATGAATGACCCTAGATTGTTCACATGAGTTCACATGACCCATATCCAATCTGACAAAACGGACGAGTATGATTAAATTTAACATGTTCATGTAAAGCACCTAAAAATATATGGTATATGTATGAGTCATTTCGCACTAAGAAGAACGTAAAATTCAAATGAAAAAAACATATGGAAATGAAACAAAATAAATAATAATTTTATTACTGTTACAGTTACAGTACTAACGGAAAGAAAAAGGCAATCAAAGCTGAAAAGGTAAAAACTCAGCCATCACGCCGTTACTTTTCTCAAACCGTCAGTCCATTTTTTCCGTAACGCTTTTCTTCAAATCTACATTTTTCAATTTATATTTAATGAAAAAGTAGAAACGACACGTAAGCAACATGGAGCATCAAAAATCAGCAAACCATAGCAGAAGCAAAGAGTCCCTGGAACCTTCACCATTTTCGGAACAAGAACTGGCCGCAGAGAAACAGAGACTGAGAGAAACCGGGAGAAGAAAAAACCCAGATTTTATTGACCAAAACCCTCCAGTTCCCAGATCCTTAATCGGGTTCCTTGTCCTGTTTTCCCGGTAAAAATCTCATCTTTTCCTGGAAAATCTCACTCCCGACGGTAATTACTTTCTCCGAGAAAGATTTCAAATTCTACCTCGGCTCGGAAAATAAATTCCACCGCAGCTGAATTCGGAGATCTCTGTGACGGTGCGTTTTTAATTGGATTTGAGGTGGTGTCTGTCGGTCCTTTTACTGTTTTGCGGCGGTGTAGCGAGCGGTAGGTGTGAGGTCCGTACGCTGTGTCGCGGCCATTGTTTGAATTCATTGCGGTTTCAGCTCTGATGTTGCGTTAGTGTGGTGTTACATGCAGAGGGACCGATGGATTTAACGTACTCTGTTTTTTATCGGTTTCACGTTTGTGGATTTTAATGGCCTTTTAGTCATATATTTCTTCTTATTCTTGTTTTGAGAGCTGGGTTTGATGGAATAATTATGATTTTTTGTTGATTTTCGCCTGTCTTTTTTAGGGTTCGTTGATCTTCAGCTCAATTGTAGTAGTGCACAATTTGGTTCTCAATAATTTTTGGATTATAATTCTGTATCTTCAACACAACAAGTGATGCTAAATTCAATGAAACACTGAGATAAACAAAAACAATTGGAATAGCTAATTAGTTTTTGGAGCTGTTTGATGTTTTGATAGCTATCAACTTCAGATCTGTCCAGTGTTATCAGAATGCATTCAAAAGGTGTAATTTGGGCAGTTTTAAAGTTAATTGGAGGAGTAAAAATTATAAGAAGTTAAATGTTTTTTTGGAATTATGTTTACAGTTTACTATTGAGAAGAATAATAATGGAAAGAAATAGTTGGAAGTTGAGGAAAAAAGTGTAGCATCAGAAGAAAGTTGCTTCCTTCATTTACTTTCTGCATTCTCATGTTATCTCATACATAAAAAGAATTTTGAATTTTCAGTATTTGGTGATTCCTGTGGTGTAGAGGAGCATAGATTTGATTATTTGCATTTCAAGTGTTTACTTTTAGTTCTTATTACTGTAGTTTTATTTATTGTTTTTTTTTTTTTGTCATTTAGTGTTGATAAGAAATGGATTGCTTCATGTAAGCTTGCTGCGGATTATTGTCCTGCTTCTGAAGATTAGGAACATAGACTGTTCCTTTTGCATCCAACGAATATGTCAGGTATGCTTTGGTAGTTCAATTGGTAGTTCATCGAATGCGAGTAAGCTGCAGTGACTTAATGGGAAAAGATAACAAAGAAAACTCTATATTCACACTTGTTAACCATGACACGTTGTTGTTTTTTTTACTTGTGATCATTAACTCGTTATCATTGTGTGTTGCTGAAGGCCTTGATGGTCTGGGGGGTGATGATGAAATTAGAGAGAGGAGATCAGATTTTGAGATTTCTGAGGATGACAGGCGGCGATCGAAAATTGGAAACCTCAAGAAGAAGGCATTAAGTGCTTCGAATAGGTTCACACATTCTCTTAAGAAAAGAGGAAAAAGGAAAATTAATTATAGAGTTCCTCCAGTTTCCATAGAGGATGTAAGGGATGCAAAGGAAGAAAGTGCTGTTCTTGAGCTACGGCAAAAACTCCTGGACAGGGATTTGTTGCCCTCCAGGCATGATGACTATCATACTTTGTTGAGGTAAGTTGTTTTATTCGTAACATAAGAAACATAAAATTTGGCATTTGTGAACTAGTTGTGGTGTTTTTGCGTTCTAGAGGGCTAATTTAGATATAGTGAGATCCAATCCTTTAACTTATATGTTCTGTTTCCATGTAGATTTTTGAAAGCTAGGGAGTTCAACATTGAAAAGACAATCCAGATGTGGGAAGAAATGCTTAATTGGAGAAGAGAATATGGAACAGATACCATTTTGGAGGTAATGAAATTAATTTAATCCACTACATGTTCTAGTACTTATTTGTGCAAACTGTGGAGTGGCCTCACTGTAGCTTTTCAAACAAAAATCATTAATACTATTTGTGTTTATCAATGACAATGTTGAATGATCAATAAAAAAGGATTTTGAATTCGAAGAGCTGGAAGAAGTTTTGCAATATTACCCTCAAGGGTACCATGGTGTTGACAAGGAAGGTAGGCCAATTTACATTGAGAGGCTTGGAAAAGCTCACCCGAACAAACTTATGCGTATAACCACAATAGATCGATACATGAAGTACCATGTCCAAGAGTTCGAGAGGGCTATACAGGAGAAGTTTCCTGCTTGTTCAATTGCTGCAAAGAAACAGATCTGTTCAACAACAACAATTCTGGATGTGCATGGTCTGGTATGTGGACTTCATCCCGATCAACCATTTTCAAATTGAATTGGGTCTCTTGCCATAAACCTTTGCTTGTGTCTTTCAATCAAATGTCACATTTGACAAAGTGCAAAGAAAAGTGATGTTGCTTAATCATCATGTATTGCATCTTGTTCAATTGTATATACCTTCGGGATTAAAAAGAGTGGCTTTCAGCCTGAATGTTGTATGTACCAGCCTCGTTATAGGGTTCTGACAGAGTACACTGTAAATGTTGTTTAATGGGGAACATAATTAAGACATCATAATTCTCACTTCTATGATTTGAATGATGTAGGGCATAAAAAATTTCACACGGACTGCTGCTACTATCTTGGCAGAAATGACAAAAATAGACAATTGTTATTACCCTGAGGTGTTCCACTATTCCGATTGCTTTTTCTTCTCAGCTCTTATTTATTTCTACTTAAACTGTTGTATTCATCTTAAATTTTATTGTTATCTTTATGTTTTGATAATAGACATTACATCAAATGTATGTTGTCAATGCTGGCCCTGGGTTCAAGAAGATGCTATGGCCTGCTGCACAGAAATTTCTTGACCCAAAGACTATTGGAAAGATACAGGTAAGGAACTGGCTTTTTTAGCCAATGTTGTGCTGTTTTCCTTTTTCCTGCAATCTCGACTGCTTTTTTTTTTTTTCTTTTCTAAATATAGGTTCTGGATCCCAAATCCCTGTGTAAACTACTGGAAGCCATCGATGCTAGGTACATTTCTTGTTGCTAATTTTCCGTCTGTTTTTAAATTGAACATGTAGAATTTATCAACTCACTAAAATTTCCATTCAGTCAGTTGCCAGATTTCTTGGGCGGTTCATGCACATGTGCTTCCGAAGGAGGGTGCCTAAGATCTAATAAAGGTCCATGGAATGATCCCGAGATAATGAAGGTAGGCTTTTCCACTTTTTTTCTTTTGTCTGTGAGTATTATGTTTGATTCTAATTCTGTCCTTCAGGCATGAAATGATTATTATGCTTTTAATTGAAATTGAGCTGCTATCTGGAGGCTAACATGGGTGACCTTTATAGCTTGTGCATAACGCGGAAGCAACATTTGTCAGGCAAATCACTAGAGTGTCTAATGACCAACAGAAATTTGAGTCTTATATTCAGATGCGGCCGTTGAAGGTAAGTTTCTGTCTATTGATTTACAGTTTATTGGTGTGTCATAAGTACATCTTATTAGAGAGAGCATAATAGAATTTGTTTATCAGGGAAGGGCTAGTGATACATCGACTGCAGAATCAGGTTCAGATATTGATGATCCTTGTTCACCACATGTACGAAGGAGCTCCTCAGTTCCTAGTTTGGCCCCAGTTCATGAAGAAGTAAGTTCTAAAACCTGACTTGGATTAAGTGTAATGGTTATGTATGTGCATCTATTAATCGGATAAAAACTGTGATATATGCAGGTTAGAGCATCAGATCCAAATGGTTACTACAGTTGTGATGATAACTTCGAGCAAGTGGTTCACAGGGACAGGGGATTGGTAAATTTATTGGATCAACCCTATATCGGGAGTTCTCCTCCTACGGGAATGTCTAATTCAGAAGGTATTAGTCAAATGTTATTTACCTTGATCTTGTATGTCCTTTCTTTAGTAGTGTACTAAACTTTTACCATTAATTGTTCCTTTTTCACCACTGTCATCTGAATATATTAAATTTGATGTATCTTTTTAGGTACCGTAGTCAATCGTTGGCTCAGAACTTTGAAGGAAAAAGTTGATAAAAGAAACCTTGATTTGATGGGAAGAATGCTGATTTCATTTTTGGTCAGACTAATTACATTTTTCCAGAATTTAAGCTTTGGATTTTGGAGAGGGCAAAACAATATTTACCCATCAAATTTGAGAGGGTGCAATGTCAATAGCTCTTCACCAGCTGTTCAATCTGTCAATGAAGAGGACTTTCTTCTTCCATGTATTCAACGCCTTGAGACATTAGATAAAGTGTTTGAAGAGGTCAAGAATAAGCGTGCTGACATTCCTTTGGAAAAGGAGCAAATGCTTATGGAATCTTTGGACAGAATCAAATCTGTTGAATTGGACCTCGAGAAAACAAAGAGGGTAACTATTTTCTTCCTCAGCTGGGTTTTGAAAATTGGACCCTGGATTACGTTTTCAGAGTTGATGTTATTGTTTCAGGTACTTCATGCTACGGTGATGAAGCAACTTCAGATTTCGGAGCTACTGGAGCATTTAGAGGAGTCTAGATGTCGAGTAAGTCACTATCCGAACATTGTCACACAATCCATAAACAACATTGTAACATCACTTAACCATGCTATAAGGTCTTAGAGGTAGAGTCAGCACAGCAGTAATCCTTTTTGCCCTTTTGGGTTTGATAGTAATACTACTGAATCAATAACCGACACTAAAGTTAGGGAAGAAAATCAGAGAAAGCTTGCTTCATGTCTTATTCTCTTTTTTCTTTCTATTTTTTGTCTTAACCATGCGGTTTCCGAAGCGGGCCCATAATCAGCATGACATCAGGATTCAGGACCTTTAAGCCATATCACTCTCACACTAATCCCCATTCGGTCCGGGTAGGTCCACAAGTGCGTCAAAACTCTTTTTACCAAGTTTTAACGCATCTGCCTCGTGTCTTTGATTACCAATACAATTTTTCCCACAACTCTTTGCCCTCATCCTGTTCCCAGTTAATACACAAAGAAACCCGTGTTCTGTCTCCTAAAAAGATAATTCTCCTGCACGTGTGATTTTCTTTGTGCTGATATATGGCAATATAGCTGAAACTTTTGTCATTATATTCGGAATCACTCAGGTTAGGCGTGCTGAATAAGTACGCTGAAATGAAAGAAACAATATATTCATTGGTACTACTGCTTTTTTCTGTCTACAATCTATATGAATCTCAGTATGCAGCTAAAATCCATTCTTTATTTGTAACTAAAGACTCCCAGTTTGCTGTCACTGGGAGTCTTGTATAGCATTCCGAATTTTGTGTTCATACTTCAGTAGTTTTTATTCTTTCTGATACCGTTGAGGATCTTTGTTGCAGCAAAGACGATTATTTTGTTAATAACAGCGAGGATTCAAGAATGACAGCAAGACAATTAAACCGAAAGCTTGCTGGAGCAACTATGTGAGCCCACAAGATCATCGGAAGCTTGCTGGAGCAACTATGTGAGCTCACAAGATCATCGGAGACAGCAATGGGTTACACTTCTTCTTTCTTTTCCGTGAAGTTTCAAGTCTATATAATATCTACCATCCTCAGTAGAGAGTCCGGCCACATGTTAACCGTGTTAAGCTGTACCCTGCTCGGCTCCAAACCTATTAAAAAGGTATACAAGTGATGAGGCATCTTGGAGAGGAAAAAGTTGAAGGTCTCATCTTATTTGGTGAACATAGATTCATGCTCATCAAGAATGATTAACCAAAAAGGATAGAGCATATGTACGTGAAGACGTGCATCCAATAATAATGTTACTCTTATAATGAATATTATATCATAGATCACTATGATATTGGAATCTAGAGAGGATAAAGAATATAGGGCATAATTTATGTCTAAATTTTAATGAGTTGTTACTATGTTATTGTTGACAGCGGAGTTTTAATGTTTTCTCGAATTCCTTGCGTCGTTTTGGGTGCATGAATTGTCTAACTTTAAGTAAACCGATTCACCTTCAATTTATCTTGTATATGGTTAAGCCTCAACTATGTCAATTCGGTGATATTGCATCATGAAATAGCATTTTTATGTACCTCAATGTTTTGTGTCTTGACTGAGTTTGAGACATTAATAAAACTAGATATGAGTAGACTTGCCTAAAGTTAGGTAGGTTAGACACTCAAAACAAATTCATATCGTATAAACTTGGCCCACAAAAAATTAAGCCCTCGGTATAAGACTGACCAATTTAGATTTCATCTAAGAATCCACATCCGAAAAATTCTTCAAAACTAGAACCTTCTACGACTAGAAGGGGTATGTATGTAATGACATATAGGGACCAACTTTTGGTCCCAACACATATTATACCCATCTTTTAAATTTTTTTAGCTTATACTTAAATTTTCAATAAATTTTTTAAGTTAAAAATTTCTGTTAAACATAACGTAATAATCTATTTCTTTTAGAGAATAAAAGATTTGTTTGGTATACGAATGTCGGAAATGAGGTTGAAAATAAATGATGAAATATGAGATTGTTTGAAAAAATTGTTTGAAAGTAAATGTGATTCTACCCAAAAAATCACAAATATTGAAGCAAACGAAGACATGACAGAAGTCGCCCGAAACTGGCAAAACACTA
>JAYMTH010001818.1:0-13868 GCA_036897465.1 Pelargonium australe | reverse complement strand
AGGTCCATGCCCTGTTCAGAGGGACCAGCTCCTTAAAAGGTCTCCAGACATTCATGGACTCTTCAAAAAATGAAGTCCCCTTTAGAGTCCCAATGCAATTGGGACCTGCATTGTGGATGCTCTTATCACACAATTGCATTACCATTTAATTAATGATACTAATATTATGTTAATTCCGAAGAAAGATAAATGGAAACTTGTTGGGGACCTACGTCCGACTACGTTGAGCGATGTCATCTTCAAATTGGTCTCTGAAATGCTAATTACAAACTAGTTAAAAGAGGTTAGTAGGGGATGTGATCTCATATTCTCAAAAGCCATCATTAATAGTAGGTTAATTACTAATAATGTTTGAGTGACTAATGAAATGATTAGTTGGATTAAACAATCAATCTTGAGGGAATGACATATGGTTAAAGTTGAACATGGTTAAGGCCTATGACATAGTTTAATAGAGGTATATCGAGGCCATGATGAGGAAACTAGGCTTTCGTGATCAGTGGATCAATTGTGTGATATTGTGTGACACTTCGATTCATTTCTAGATTAATTTGAATGAGAAATTGCTCTTGGAGCTCAGACCGAGCAGGGGGGCTACGCTAAAGGGACCAGTTATTTTCATACATGTTTCTACTTTGTGACGATGGGTTGTCTAGTGAATATGAGAAAAGGAACGATTGAGTGGTGTTTTTGGATGCCAAATTACGCGTAAGTGTCCGTGGATAGCTTATTTATTATTTATTGATGATTCCATGATTTTATGTAAAGCAACTACCCAAATAATGACAACCTGAAAGAGGTTTTTCAAGGAGTGCAAATTGTATTAGGCCGAATTGTTAATATGTCAAAGTTTTTTACCATCCCGAATTGGAGTCAAGTTGTGAAAGTGGGAATCTGCCCCGATTTGGGTATATTCACTATATTGGGGGAGGAAGAGGTTTTGGAGATACTGACACAAATTTTGCAAGTATACAGATTCCGTCTCGTAATAGTGAGAATACTTTAGGAGTTCCAGGTTATCGAACAACGCCCGAGAACTACACTAATTGAACTATTATAGGATCAATTACTTAAATTTTAATATCCAACTTGAAATAATTGCAATAAGAAGTCATAATGTTGGTTGAAGTGGTTATAACGTAATAAAGATTCAGTTTAAAGTAAAACAAAGACACTAGCAAAATCAAGCAAAAAGGACTAACAATGGTGGAGAGATTGTGGAAGCAACAAGACAAGCTTAGACATGTAATATGTGATGAAATTGTATGCATTTTTCACAAAACAATGTGAATTCTACTATCACTAATTAAACTCATGTTTTCAAAGGTGATATAATACTTAGCAAGCTAATAGAGAAATAAGTCAAATGAATCACCTATTAACAAACTAGCATTAAGAACAAACAATGAATCAAATGAGCCTCATAAGCATCCTAAAATACAAGTTAACACTACAAGTTCTTAGGGCTTCTTCTAAAGCCAAAACTCAAATTCCTAAGATACAAAAGGCTTAAGCAAACATGTGATAAAATTGGCCAAATCTAACCCCTGTAATTAAGTAAAAACCCTAAAAAACAAAGCAACCATGACAACACGTACATTCCAATCTCATAACATAAAACCCTAAGCTAGAATCATGCTTGCACAATTAGAGAGTTTAACTCATGCTAAAATAATCAACAACAATGAGTAAAATCATGTAAGCTTTATTCATAGTCATCAAATATCCAAACAAGAGGTTAGAACCAACTAAATCCACAAAAAGGAGAAAAGAAGATTAGAAGGTAGAAATGTAGAGGAAATAGGAAGAATTCTTCAAATCCTCAAACTTCTTGAGTTTTCTACTTCTCTCCCTTCTTTCTCTCACTAGAATCCTTAGAACTTATCTTAAAAATCCTAAACAATTTGAATCTCCCGAAACTTGAGCAAGCTAAAGTTTATATAGTATTTCTAAAAGAGGTAAAAATTCAGATCCAGCACAGTCACGACTTCGTAGAACTTCAAAGTCGCGACCTTAAACTTGAAAAATCCATATGATAGTGGGAGTTGTGACTTGACTCACGCAGGTCTTCCCAGATCCACTACCTTGAGATGAATTGGTGTTCTCTAAGGTTGGAAATCGCGACTTTGGGTTACGCATAACCTCCCAAAGTCACGACCTTGGCTACTTACATGTTGCTTGAGTTTTCTTTAATCTTCTCTTTGCTCCCAAACTTGTTTCTTCAGGAACGACTACCTGAAATGCATTGAAAATCATATGTGCAATCAAACAATCTCATAAAATAGGCTCTTTGAGATGTAAAACCAAGAGTAAAGAAGACATTTTCACATAAAGACTTCAAACTTAACAATGATGCATATGCGATGAAATAAAGCTTAAAAGTGATTAAAATTAGAGGAATTTGATGATGATTGTATACAATAAAGGTCTCAATAGTTTAACACAAAATCGAACTGTTAGATACTTGGGTATGCATATGGGTATTGGACGATGTAAAATGATTATTTTTAACTGAATTATGGACAAGGCTCGCTCCCGGATAGAGGGTTGGAATAGAAAACTCTCATCCGTGACAGGAAAGAAAATATTATTAAATCAATTACATAAGCCTGTTCTTCTTATCTTATGAGTGTATAATTAATTATGAAAGACGATTATGTTGAATGTTGACAAAACTAACTTCAATTCAAATGAAGGCTTTGGCGTGTGCTATACATCTTGAAGTTGGGAAAGGGCGTGGTTGAGAAATGGCTGTTGACAATGGGAGTGGAAGGTGAGGTCGTCTGCGTTGGTAGAGTCTATAGGGTCAAACAAATGGGTTGACGACGCATTATCATTGAGGGAGACACCGAAAAAGTTATCTCAAATATTAAGTTATAACCTGTCTATGGTATTGCAATAGACAATATATAATTGCCTTAGGTTGGTGAATAGTTTTTAAAATGTGCATTTTCTCTTCTGTGAAATGATTTACAAATGTAGTAACTCACTTGTTAGACGAAGTCTCTAATTTTATGTCAGATCGTTGTTGTTGAGGAATAGGCTAACATACCAAGTTACTTAAAAGAAGAAAAAAAAACGTGGATAAACTTATGCAATTGAGGAATAGGCTAACATACCAAGTTACTAACCCACACCCTATCCGGTACACAGCCGTCCACGCTCCCAAACAGAGCCTCTTGTTCCTCTATATACCGAAAAGAACAGTGAGAATTTGGGACCTTTCTTGAGAGCTGAGACAGTGAGGAGACTTGTTTCAAACACGCACACCGAAGACGTGCAGTTTCTGCTTCTCTCTCATTCGGTGCGAAACAATCTAACCCTTCTATTTCCATTTTTTATTTTTTCAGCTTAGGGCAAACCAAACAACATTTCTCTCTAAAATCTCTCTAGAACCTCCATTGAATTTCGCAGCGACACCTTGAGATGCTGAGCCCTATGGACTTGCTCCGATCGAATCTCTCTCGTGTTCGGATCCCTGAACCGACCAATCGCATCTACAAGCAAGAATGCTGCATATCGTTCGCCACTCCGGTACGCTCCTTTATCCATTTTCATTCCGTTTCTCGAGAAAACTGTTGGAAAGAGCTGCCGGAACTTACTACATCTGTTTCTGTTTGTTGTTTTATTTGAATTTGTCGATTTCATTTTCCTGAGCTTTACTGGATATGAGACGGGACTGTTATTAGTAGAGCTTTGTTTTGGTGTTGTGATGACACGTATTTGTTTTCTTGAGTGTTTATGTTAGATTTTTTAGAGAGTGTGGAATCAGAATACAAATTCGCAACTGTTTGGATTTTGCAATTTGATTTCCCTCAGTTTTCTCTGAAGCCAAACGGGAGGATTAGTTTGTTTGTTTAATGCTGCATGTGTTTTCTGTAAATTTATATTGATTGCTTAGAAAAGTGATATAGAATTAAATGTTACGATAGTTTTGTTTGGAATTTTTTTTCTGTTACCGATGGAGGAATTGGTATTGAAATTGCAACAAAAGGAGGGTCTATGATTATTCTCATTGCTTAGATAGTGCTGGCTACAACTGTTGGAAAACCAATAGATGATGAGGTAGTTCTGTTTGGATTTCTTTTTTCTGTTATCATTTGAAAATAAGAAATAGAGGAGTTTTTACATTGGAAAATGCAACAAAAAGAAGTTCTATGACTGTTGTGCAGTGAATAGCAAAGTTGGTGCAAATCATCTTGACATTTTCTTGAGTTGTTTTCCAATAGTGCACTCGTGTCCTTATTTATGCTAAAGTGCTCTTTCTTTTTTCTGCAATTTTGGAGTTGATGACAGTAAATTAGATCTTTGATTTTTTATTTCCTTTCCTCCTTCGTAACCAACTTATTATTTTTAGGTTGTATTTGAGTTTTGAGTGATGTTTTGGGGATATTTTGTGAATATGTGTTTTTTCATTTTTTTTCCACTCTATGATAAAAGATCAAGATGTTATGATATTGTATTATGTTTTTAGGTTTTAATTTTTTTATGTTACTATTTCTAGTTTTGTGTATGATAATTCCTTTCCCTTCAGATGTCTTATTTTTTCTGAAGTTCAATTGGTTTGGTGGTGCTATTGTGATACATTTCAGAGATCTGAAGGTGGGCTTTTCATTGATATGAACACATTTCTGGCTTTTGGGAAGGATTGTGTGGGCTGGAACTATGCGAAGACTGGAAATCCAGTTTATTTACACATAAAACAAACAAAAAAACTGATTCCAGAAGACAGGCCTTTGAAGAAGCCAACTCTCTTGGCTATAGGTATTTGAATTATGATACTCTCTGCATGTGTTTGGATAGCCAGTTTGAAATTTGACAGTTTATTCATATTGCCGAGCAATTTATTACATGATGGTGTGTCTGTAGACTGTAGGTATGAAGCAAATCTGAAATGTTTAGTAATGAAGAAAAATGATTTTGCTAACCTTACAGTTAAGGAAATACTAGAAGTTACATTTTCTTTGTTGAGAATGAGGACCAAAAGTTATAGTTCTCAATTATTTAGAGGAATGCGAATTTTCAGTGACATGATCTACAAACTCACTTTTGCAATTCATTCCCCCCCCTAATATACATTTTGTTCATGGTTATATATATTTTGATAATAACTGTAACTTGCAATGTTGTAATTTTTTATCATCAATTTTCTAGGTTAGAATTGATTGCTTTCGTCATTTATTTTCCTTAAAAAATGGCGTTGTTTATGTGATAACTGATGACTGCTTTGCCAGTGGTGATATTTTTTTCATTAGAGGGGTAATAGTTGGACATCATATCTCCTTGGATGTCCATATCTGTTAATTCTGATACCGGTTTATTTTGTAGAGCCTTTAGGGGTGCGGCGAAAGACCATGTTAAGGCGTGCCAAAATGGGCATTATCCTTTTTCATTTTCCATTATAACAAGCCAAATTCTGTCAAATTGTTAGCATGGACTTCATTCCTACGAGCTCATTACTATAGAACACCTATTTCTTTTCTTTGGTTTATAGATGTAATATTAGCTCTATTCATATTGAAATAACTAAAGATGTGATAAAAGCATAATTTTGAACTTTATACATTATATTAAGAAAGTAGTATACAAGTCTTATTATTTGCTCCACTTATCATTGTCAACTGTCATCATTACTTTTTACGAACATACACTTACCACCCAGAAGATATGTTGCAAGAAATTTTGCTACTTCCAATTGACTTTTAAACTGTCTATTTGTATAATTTCTTCTTGTTTTGGCTCAAACTCACCATATAATCAGTATATCTTTAATAACTAATTGAGTTAGGAGAAGCCCTCAGGTACAAGTTGTTTGATTACTGCAAATATAATTTTAAAAAAGGAGGTTTCTTCTATTACTTTGTTGGGTCTCCGGGGATCATATAAAGGACATTATCTAGACCTCCTTTGCTCTGTAGATCTCATCTTTTGATACACAGACAATATTTGGGGTTTGGTTCCTTTGGTTTGAGGTACATCGACAAAGTGGGTAAAGTGATGAGGTGTGTGGGTATCAGTGGAGATTGACACCCATAGATTTCATTTGCTTTTGGGGTACCGCTTATTCAACTGTTACTGATCATAGTCATCTTAAAATTATAATGAGTAGTTGATTAACTGTTTGTTTTTTACGCTCATTATTCATATGAATGGTTGGTTGTTCCATAGACCATAGTGGACAAGCATTACTTTGATTTTTACTATTAAAACAAGCATTACTTAAATATACTGTTTTTGACTTGTAGGTGTTGATGGGGGTTTTGATAACAATGAAACTGAATATGAGGAGGCTCACAATATAGTAATATTGCCTGATTATGTAACTCTTCCATTCCCTAATGTGGAGTTACCAGAGAAGGTACTTGTAGCTTGCTCCATCCCCCTTCTTTTAATTTGTGGAGATTAGCTAAGAATTTACTCCTCTTTTATGATACTGCAGGTAAGGTTAGCAGTTGATGCCATTTTAATGGCTGAGGGTGCGGAGCGAAAAGAGCAGCTTGCATTCTGGACAGCTGACAAGAAGAAAACTAGTGAATATGCCTTGAATTTGCTACAGATTGATAATGGAATTGTTATTCCTCCATCTGGGTGGAAGTGCAGTAAGTGTGACAAAACTGACAATCTTTGGTTAAATTTAACCGATGGAATGATCCTTTGTGGAAGGAAGAATTGGGATGGAACTGGTGGTAACAACCATGCCATCGACCACTACAAGACGACAGGGTATCCTCTCGCCGTAAAGCTGGGGACAATAACAGCAGATCTTGAAGCAGCAGGTAATGCTACCTAGTATTATAAACACTCAGTATGAAATTTTGAATTGTATGCAACATCTAACTCATATGTCATCCAGTGAAAAGAATAATATGTTATTCCTGTGAACATATGCTATATGGTTATTTCACTAGTATTTGCTAGTTGTTTTATTATATGGTTTACAGCTTCAGCTCTTATACTCTAACAAAGGTTAGCTACTGTGATATTTTTGTGTCAACAAAGTAGTGCTGTTACATTGTTATCCAGTAAACTAAAAAGAACTTCCCAAGTAAAAAGAATGGATGGAAACATCATCATGCACGCTAAGTGTAGACTGCAACGAAGTGACAACATAAAAGTAACATTTAAGCTATATCCATGTACTTTGGAAAAGGAAAATGAATATGAATCTTGAATTTTGAAGACATCCAAGTAAAAGAGAGTTTGGAAAACTAAAGACTTCAAATGGTTGGTTGTGAAAAAGCAGTATCTTGAATCATTCATCTTCTCAACAAAAACCATCAATCTGTTATTGGAAATGAAGTGCCTTAAATGAATATCAGAGTAACTTTTAGATACAGTTCCTACACACGTATATGATGCTTGAAATGGAATGATCTGTCACAATGCTAGGATAAAGATGTCCTATATTTTGACAATTATTTGTGCATTCTTTTTAGACCATGTCTTTTTTGGAGATAGTTATAGATAATCTCTTGTGGCAGCTCAGATGTTTTCTCTTATCCGGAGGATGACAGTGTTTTGGATCCACATTTGGCACAACATTTAGCATTCTTTGGTATTGATTTTTCATCATTACAAAAGGTTAGTTACTTCGCTTGATTTTTTTTTATCATGATATGGTACATGTCCGCAGTTTCCAGTCAACATTAGTTAGGTGGTGAGGTATTTTGCATGATCAGAATAATGTTTAGCAAGGACATAGTATAGTTGGGAAAATGATAGAAATTTATTTCTGATTCTTGGATCTTAGTTTACCAAAAGTCCTTTCCCAACCCATCCATATCTTTATTATTTTGTCAGCAAAAGAACTACCAACGAGAACTTTTCAAGAGGTCACCCATCCTTAGATGACTCTTGCCAATCATGCTTATCTTTATCAGTATGCAATACTTTATAATTTTCATACTCAGAGCTCCTTATAGTTGATTGGCTTTTAATAAACAGGGTTACCATTTCATTCCTGAAGTACCTTTTGATTTATTCTTCACAATCCCTTTTATACATATTGTAAAAATTCCCCTCTTTCTTATCTGTAGACTGAAATGACTACTGCTGAGAGGGAACTTGACCAGAATACGAATTTTGATTGGAATCGAATTCAAGAAAGTGGTCAGGAAGTAGAACCAATATGTGGTCCAGGTTATACCGGGCTTGTCAATCTTGGAAACAGGTAAGAGTTGGTCCTTAAGGAATGCTGGTGGAGATTATATTCATATCTTATTTTCTCATTCTATGTTTTCACAGCTGCTATTTGGCAGCCACAATGCAAGTTGTGTTCACAACGCGATCTTTCTATTCTCGGTCAGTTTTTACTTTTACGTTGCCGTTATTATTATATGTGTTGAGGAGTATGAAGTTAATTACCTACTTGTAGTTTGAGAATTATGTTTTCCTTATTGTTTCCATTTGCTGTTTTCTTCAGCTATTACCTGAATCAAAGTTTAGAAAAGGCTTTTGAGATGGCTCCGGCTGATCCAACTGTAGACTTGAATACACAGTTGTAAGCTACTGACACATTTACTATTTCAATTCTTCTCATGCATACTGTACATGATAATTGCAGTTTTCTCTCTTCTGATTAGGAAAATGTATTATATATCTGCGCTTCTAACTTGTTAAGACCGTGTTTACTTGGTTCTATATATTTAAGATATTTCAATAATATGTTTATTGTATGATAAAAAAATTGCATCAATTTATTCAACTCTTAACTTGCTTTGTTGTTTTCCCTCATCATCATATTTATTTATTTTACTAAAATCTGAAACCATCCTATTAAATTGTAAGAAAGTAAATATTTTAAGAATCGGATTTTATCTGAAAAAACAAGCTATATATGTTTTGATGCTTTCTGTTCTATTTGCGTGGCAGAACAAAACTAGCACATGGCCTGCTATCGGGTAAATATTCTGTTCCAGCACCAGAGGTAGGTCAGCTGCAGAAAACTGTTTTTTTTGTACCTTGTTTTCTTCTACAAGGTTGTTTACATGTTGCTACTTGTCATTCAGAGTGGTGATAATGCAAATTCAGCATCCTCGACTACAACTGCTGTAAGTTCTGGCTTATTATTATATTCTCCCTCTCCTTGAAGATTCTTAATTTACACCGTGATCTGTTAATGTGCTTAATGCTATGAATCTCTTTGGAGCCTTGAAACATTTGGAGTGACCATCTTCTCAGCATTAATCTATTTCTTTTATGCAACTTATTTGTCTATGATATGCGATTTTTATATCCCAAATGCAACTTGTAACTTATTTGCGAGGTGCTTGTTTCTTGTTTGAATTGTTTAGCTTATGTGGAGTGTATGTTTGCATAACATGAGCATTTCCTCGATGCCATACTTCATTTATTGGCCGCTCTTGTAAATTCAGTAACTATATCCTTTCTGTACTGTCATTCTAATTGAGTTTTCACTCTTTTGTGATTTGCCTTGTGGAAATTATAGAAACAGGAAGGGATACCACCTCGCATGTTCAAAGCAGTCATTGCTGCTAGCCATCCTGAGTTTTCTACCATGAGACAACAGGTATATTTAACACTCCTTGTGAGCCATGGGTTGACTGAGATGTCTAGTTTCTTTGAGAAACTATGTACAATGGTTCTTTTCTGATTTTCATCAATCCATCGCAATCAATTCCAAATATTGTAGTTGTTCACACAAGTACTTATACCAACTTGTGTTTAGGATGCCTTGGAATTCTTTCTACATTTTATTGACCAAGTTGAACGAGCTAATGCTAGCAAACCGGAATTAGATCCTTCAAAGAGTTTCAAGTTTGGTATTGAAGACCGAATTTTATGTCCATCTGGAAAAGTTACTTACAATAGAAGGTTTGACTACATTCTTTCTCTAAATATCCCGCTGCATGCAGCCACAAATAAAGGTTTGTTTCTTTGATCATCTTTGTTTTTTTTGGTACTATAAAGACTGATCTCTAAAGTTACTTTAAATTTTTTGGAGCCCAGATGAACTTGAAGCGTTCCACAAGCTGAAAGCAGCAAAAAGTTCTGAAGGGAAGGAAGTGTAAGTTTCAATGAGCTATATTTGTCTCTTCAAAAATTTCTTGCTAAGCATGTCTTCTACAAGCAGATCTTCCGAGGAAATGGTACGCCCAAGGGTGCCTCTAGAAGCATGTCTATCTAGCTTCTCAGCACCAGAGGAAGTTCAAGACTTTTTCAGCACTGCTTTGAGGGCTAAGACAACTGCTGTCAAGTAAGATTTGTTTGATCTTGTGGTATTTTGGCATGTATGCAATGGAAAAGTGCAAATGGAAGCCTGATGGCATGATGATTATTACTTTTCAAATTATGACCTCCATGTCTGTCGATATCTTATTATTGATATTACAGTCATCAAATCATCAGGGACAATAAAGATGGATATTATGGTATTGACCCGAAGAACACGTAATATACTTGACACATACGAATTCCACATGGCATGACGATCACTACCTGTCAAATTATGGTCTGCATGTAGATCAATATCCTATTATAGATTTACAGTCATCAAATCATCAGGGAAAATAATGATTAATATGGTGTTATTGACCCGAAGAACACACATAATATACATCACACATTTTAATTCCACATGTCATTAGCAAGAGATCTTGGTGTCGGTACGAATTCAAATATGGTGCCGTCACAGCATCTCCAAAAGCTTTTGAAGTAGTTGAGGTCTTTAATCCCATTTTTATCTCACAATTCCAATGTTTCATTTGACTGAAATGCACACATAGCAAAAGGGCATTGTAATAGTTTTTAATTTATATCACGGAACACTTAAGAATGCTAACCTTGGCACGGATGCAAGAACATTGAGGTTGCTGCAAGATTTTTCTTTACAGAAAATAGCTAATGTTATAGTTGTCTTTATCTTCTCGTATCTTTCTGTTGCAGAACTGCTGGTCTAACTTCTTTCCCTGACTATTTGGTGCTGCACATGCGGAAATTTGTTATGGAGGCAGGTTGGGTGCCAAAAAAGCTTGGTATGTTATTAGTGGCTTTTGTTTTCATTCTCATTATGGAATGTATGCAAGTGCTGTATTAGCTGACTATTTACATTTTTCATCTCATCATGTCCATGAAGATGTCTATATTGATGTCCCTGACATCATAGATATCAGCCACATGCGCAGCAAGGGTCAACAGCCTGGAGAGGAGATTTTGCCAGAGGATGGTATGTCATACTGACCTGAAGTTTCAAGTTCTTTACTGATATAAAGTAATGAACTATTACTACCTTCATCCCAAAATAATTCTGTTATTTGACTTTTCAATTATTAAGGATAATTCTATTAGTGCTCGACTTTCTTCCCAGTGCCCTCTTATGGCTTTGCTGTTACAGACTCAACTAATTATAACTAACTTATCTAAACAATATCATTCTCTATTCAAGCATAGCACAATTATTAGAGATGAAAGAGAACACTTAAGTTGGGACAGCTAAATTCATTTTAGTGATTACTTATTTTGGGACCGGGGAGTATTACTACTATTATTGATTTTTATCAGCACAAGTGAGCATGTTTCAGCCTTATCAGTCACCCTGTCAAATGATAGAGAGGTCAGAGGTTTTAACTTGCTTGGCTCCTTGACTCCATACACACATCATTTGACATAAATAGAAGAAGAGGAAATTAGAACACCCCTCATCCTGCTGACCCTCCCAGTCCCAGTAGCAGACAGTTTTTTGAAGATTCACTTAATATCAATTTATATGCTGATTTTTTTTTTTTTTTTAAAAATCTAATTCAAGGTAGACCTTTAACTATCAGTAAAACGTTAATATGATATTATTAGCTTTGAAACTGAGTTATAAATTGGATGATGTCGTACATTGTGTGTAAATTGGATAAGTGGTTCCTTGTAGGCTTACCATGTGTTCTAATATTGAAGTTCATTTTATACATGTGTGAAAAATGCCTTCCAGTGATTTCATGTTGGAATGTCAAAATGATTTATCTTCCATTGTTTTGTGTTTTCTTTCTTCATCCTGTTCTAGATATTCTCCTGATTTCCCATGGATTGGTTTTTATCTTACTGTGTATGATACTCCCTCTGTTCCAAAATGAGTGTCCACTTTTCCATTTTTCAAATAGTTAAGGATAAGTTAATTAGGGCTGGACTGTCCCCCTTATGTCCCAATGTGCCGTCATTGTAACCAACTCAAAAGGGTTCTAACTAACTTATTTTAGGGATATTGTTGGTAATTTTAAGCGTAGCTAACTAACTAAAACAGATAGCGGGCACTCATTTTGAGACAACATTTTTAGAGAAATTGGAAACTCATTTTGGAACGGAGGGAGTATATGATTGGTATGCCCGTCCATGATTTCTCTTGATAGTATGTTTTTATGTAATGATGTTTCATGGCTTCAGCAGACTAACCGATTGATGATGTATAAGTGAGCTTTGTCTTACCTGCATGGCTGTTACTAATACATCTTCCTTTTCAATTATCGATCTGTATCAAGTTATTCTGTACTTTCATGAAAGTCACAGATGTGGCTGTATCAAGTATTTTTTTACATTGTTCACCCATATCTGTATTTTTTACATCAAGTTATTCATGTATCATTCATCTATGACAAATCTTTAACAAATATTGCATAGACAAACTCTACAATCACAAAGATACTAATATACTTTATTTGTCAAATTGACAGTTATGTACCTTTTGGCTTTATTGACTTTTATTATTATTTTTATTTTACAGTTCCTGAGGATAAGATGGAAGCAAGCAGGCCTTCAGCCAATGAGGACATTGTTGCCCAGTTAGTCTCAATGGGGTTTAATCATCTTCATTGTGAGAAAGCTGCTATTAACACCTCAAATACTGGAGTGGAAGAGGCAATGAACTGGTTACTTTCTCACATGGATGATCCAGGTACTTCAATACAACTTATATTTTCTGCAATAGGTTACTTGCTTGAAAAAGGGACTTACTCTTTGCAAGATCCGTCTTCTAAGAACTATGACATATATTGTTGTTCTGATGCTGTACTGTAACAAATAATATGGTTGAATACTACCTTTTCCAGATATAGACTTTCCCATTTCTCAAGAGTCAGGAGGGAATACTGTTGACCAATCAAAAGTTGATACTTTGGTCTCTTTTGGATTTCCAGAAGAAACTGCCCGGAAAGCACTGAAGGCATCGGTAAACTTCTTATATATATTTTTTTTTCCAAGAAATATTCTTACGGAAGATAGATGTGCGACTAAATACATCGAATTTAAAACACCCATTCTAGTTTAAGTAGTATTAAGATACTTTCTAACTTGTTAGAAGTTGCATATGATTCACAGGGTGGTGATATTGAGAAAGCAACGGATTGGATATTTAGCAATCCGGATGCTTCTGTTTCATCTGATATGGATGCTACTACATCAAGCAGTGCAACTACATCCACGGAAACTGGGCTACCCGATGGAGGAGGAAGTAAGTTCTTATCCCTTTATCTTGGAATTTTATAGTACATTCTTTCCTCATTTGGTTTTGAATATTTCTTTTGTTGCTGGTGTTACTTGTGATTAAGCATTACTGTCGTTGGAGTAAATTTATATATAGAGAAAAAAATAATTTTGGCTTAGAGTCATCCGACTAAAACATGACACGCCATTAAGTATCGCCAATACTTTGTGATTTAGGAAATTTTAATGAGGTGTTATATTTTGATTATTGGCTCACTCTAGGCCAGATAACTCTTGTTGGCATATATTCCATGCACTCGTGTGTGTGTGTGTTAGGGGTGTTAAAAAAAATCCGCCAAACCGTCAAACCGCCACCCGCCCGCTAAGCACCCGCACCCGCTAAGCCGTTAACGTTAACGGTCTCAAAAATTGATACCGTTAAGTTA
>JAYMTH010001817.1:0-13869 GCA_036897465.1 Pelargonium australe | reverse complement strand
GTTTTCAACAATGACCACTGACCCAACGCTCGCTTGTTCGGTCACTGCACTCTGTTTTCGTCGCTGATCAATGCGTTTTTTGGTAGTTGATTGAATATTTTTTGGTGGGTTTGTTCAGAGAATTGAATGGAGATCAACTGCACAGTGAAGCAGTAGATAGTGCAGAACTGGGACAGAGAGAAAAAAGATGTTCAGGTTGAGCAGGTCCAAGCCAGCTAAACCTGGAGAGACTGTTGATTTCAGATTCTCCGACTTCAAGGTTCTTGAGGTGTGTGTGTCTCAATATTTGTTTTGTGGGTTTTAAGGTTTTTAATCATAATGGGTTTGGTTTTTCGATAGTGTTGGTTTTGTTTGTTTGTTTTTGCTGTTTTTGGATGTGAAGGATTGTTGGGATGATTGATTTGTTCTAAATTTGGTAACTTTTTGTACTTTTTTTTGCTGTTATGAGTAGTGCAAATGTGCAATTGAAGTGAATTGTTATATGAAGTGGAAGATTTTATCATTACCCAATTTTTTGTTTGGGAGCACTTTGTGGGAAAATGAATCGAGTGTTGGATCTCCATTTTTGTGTGTGTGTGTGTGGTTCATTTTGTTTCCTAGAAAAGTTGTGTGTTTTGATGTTCTATAATGTAATTAAATTTGGTTAAGAGGGAATTATGAGAGTATCATGTACCCGACTTTGCATCGAATATATAAGTTGTGTCCTGAAAGCTAAGTTGTGTTGTTGACAGGTACCAAAAGGATGGGACAAGCTCTATGTGTCTTTGGTCTCTGTAGAAACTGGAAAAACGATTACAAAGTCGAGCAAAGGACATGTGCGGAATGGAACTTGTCAGTGGACGGATACTCTGTCAGAAGCTATATGGTTTCCTCAGAACGAAGCTTCGAAGGAGCTGGAAGATTATTGTCCCTTCAAGTTTGTTGTGTCCATGGTATAGCTTTGTGATCCCATTCCCATTGTCCACTTTCTGGCCCTTATTTCAGTTTCTAATTCGCTAAATAAAGTAATGACTAGTTGGTTAAATGTCGACTTAAATGACTGTAGGGATCAGCGAGATCTGGGATCCTTGGAGAGGCTACAATCAATGTGAAGGGTTTCATGTGTTCAAGTGAATCACTTTTAGTGTCATTGCCGTTAAGGAAAAACAATAATGGGACAAATTTACAAGTGAGTTTGTGCAGCTCAGCTTATCTGTTTGATTGATTAGTGATTACGTATTGTTTGGAAACAGGCTCGTTGGTTTTGTAAATTTTCGTTATGCACGTCTTTTTCTTGCTTTGATTTATCAGTTTTTTTATGGTACTACGTACATTTTGTGATTAAATGTTAGCTAGAGTCTTGGACTGCCATACCTTTGTTCTATGCTTGTTTTAGTCTCCTTTTACATTGTCTTGGAGCTAGGTTGTATAATCCTAAATTATTTACATCGGGTTTTGCCATTTGTGAATGGTTTTCCAAGAACCAATACATGCTCTTTTATATTTGAGTTCTCGTCTCTGTATTATTCTTGGAAGGTAGCCGAGAAGAGAAGGCTAATATCAACTTTTCCATCTGATATTTCAGGTTAAGATTCAGTGTCTGGCTCTAAGAGCAAAACTCAGGTCTGCATTGTATTGGATACATTTTATTTGTATTTTTTTTTTTTTACTTTTCATGATTATGAAAATTTGTGGGACATTTTTTCAGAGACGGTGGATCAAAAGAGACTAATTCCCATGTCGAAGATTTGAAGGTAGATTCTCACGACACAAATGTCAAGTCGGATTTGTCTGATAATGTATGTGCACATAGTGTAAGATCTTCCTCCAATAAAGATATGAGCTGTGCAGCCTCTGCCTCGCATCCAGGAGAACCTGAGAGGATGGTATGGTTAACTTTTCGTACAAAAATTACCTGCATTGTTTGTTCAATTAAAACCCGAATCATTTATCTTTCTTTTTTGTAGGCAACGAATTTATCAGCTTCCGGTTCACATCACAGCTATGACTCAACAGAAACTTTCCTAAGCATCGACGTAAGTGGTATTGGTCATAACCCGAGGCAAGATTGTTATAGCTCTCATGGGAATTACCCGGCGGACGATGCTTCTCAATCACAACATCAGTCATTGTCTAATTCTCGGCGATTTGGATTAGCAAACCATCAGCAAAACAACTGGCAAGAGCCATCCACCTCGTCTTTTAGGATCTCTAGTCCTTCTGCAGTCCTTTTAGACACTGCAGAAGATGGAAGTGAAGAGCTTCGCGCTGAAGCTAAGATGTGGGAGAAAAATGCGCGAAAGTTAATGTTGGATTTGGATACACTGAGGAAAGAGTTTTCGGATCAGTCCAAGGAGCTATCAGTAGCATGTTCAGATCACAATGGTTTGAGACAAGAAATGGAGAGGTTGAAATTGTTGTTAGAGAAGTCGAATCCAGTAGAAATGGAGGATGTTCCTAAATCTCATAAGGAATTGGAAAATGAGATCAAGTTTCAAAGAGAATCTAATGATAATCTGTCTATGCAGTTGAAAAGAAGTCAAGAATCGAATGCTGAGCTTGTTTCTCTTCTTCAAGAGCTGGAAGTCGAGAAATCAGTTTTGCAAGTGAAATTCAATGACATGGAGAAATCTTTCCAAGAAAAGATGAAAGAGAACACGGGTTTAACTACAACGCTGCAACAAGTGCTCGAGTTGGAGAAGAATTTGCGAGTTGGAGGTAATGCGAATCTGATAGGAGAAATCGAAGCTTTGAAAGACAAAGTGCAAGTGCTCGAAAGGGACTGCAACGAGCTAACTGATGAAAACCTCAAGCTCTTAATGGAGCTTAAGAAAGTCAGTAACAATTCCACGGGAGTGTGCACTTGTGATTCTTCAACTAATCGTTGCACTAAAGCTCTTACGGGTTTTGAAGATAACATTCGTGAACAAAAAATGCGACATGATCAGCAAGAAGTTAATCAAAACAAGAAAGTACTCGGGAAGTTTGAAGATGGATGCGATCTTTCGGTTCAAGTACACGATAGGTTGAAAATGGAATTGGAGCTCAAAGTCATAGAATTGGGTACAAAACTAAATCGTAAAAGGTCTAAGATAGCGATACTTGAGGCCAACATGATGTCAAAAGAAGAGGCCATTGTTGTGTTTAGACAGAATCAGATTAAGCTGGAAGATAAGGTTGTTGATCTGGAGAAAGAAAAGAGCAATCTTGAACAAAACATGAAAGCACTAAAGAGGGAAAGCGAACTCACCTCTAGCGATTTGTGTACCCGTCTTTCAGCCAATAAGATCCTTGAAAGGCAGTGTTTGGAACTAGAAACCGGGAAAGGTGAAATGCAATTGCGTATATCAGAGTTGAAAGAAGAGAACGGGCAGTTGTCAGAATGCATATCGAGCTTGAAAGCTCAACTGAGGCACTTAACGGACGAGAATGAGTCTAGTAGATTGGAACTAGAGCACTCTAGAAATGGGATGGAGACTCAAGAAGCAGAGCTAAAACAGTTGAGAGAGCATATTGTGGAGTTGGAGGCTAAACTGAGGGAATCATGTAAAAGCTCGGAAAAGATTGAGATTTTAGAAGAGAAACTTTCTTCAGCATTGAAAGATATTGCGTCCAATGAGAAAAGCCTGGCTTCAGGACTAGAAGCACTTTTGGAGGAAAACCGAACACAAAACGAAAAACTTATCGAGGAAGTTGAAAATCTTGAACATGATGTTATGAACGCATCAGAGAAATACAGATCAAGTGAAGAGAATTTGAAGAGCATAGTGAATAGTCTTGAGCTAAAGCTCACTATTTCGGAATATGAAAGACAACAACTTCTTGAAGAAATCGCCAGTTTAAGGAGTGAGCTCGATGCCATGAAGTTTGAGAAAGAGAAGCTCGAAGCTTCGTTGGATCTATTATCAAAAGAATATGAAGAACTGAAGGCAGAAAATATCTCCAATTTGGAAATGGACGCGTCTGAGTTTGAGGACTGCAAACGAAATAGGGCTGCGTTGGAAGACAAGCTTATGCACATGGAGAGTGATCTCAACCGGATTAGCAGAACGAACAATCAATTTCAGAGAAAGATACAACAACTCGAGAAGGACAAAAACGATCACATAACAAAAAGCCGAACCCTTGGAGAAGAGCTCAAGTTGATGAAAGAAGAGAGACAGTACCAAAGAGAACCCAACAGTCTAAAGCTTCACAGCATGTCTAAAACCAATGCCAAAGTCAGTCCTATCCGCGAAGATTCGAGGCTCTCAAAGGTTAGTGACATAATGTTTTCCATTGCACGTCATGTTTATATTCATTGACTAGATATTTATAAACTTTGCATTCTGTTTCTCGTCGTTGAATCTTGCAGAATGAGATTGTTAAGGGTACAAATCACCATCGTGATAGTAAGAGAAAGCCGGCTCTGAAAAATGATCAAGTACAAGAACTTGTGAAAGATCGACAAAACCCTTGCAACAATCAATATCACAAAGAGGTTAGCAACCTAAACTTTCTAGTCTATTACATTTGATCATAGCCATAATATGCTGTTATTTCTTTGTTATTTGATCGAAGAATCGTTGCAGTGTGAATCATTGAGACTTTTTTTTACGTCTTTAGGGCGGTAATGGGCATAGTTTTCAAGATCAACATCCTCAAGCTATTGTTGCCGATCCTTTTTCGAAGATCCAGTTGCTTGAGAACGATCTTGCCCAGGCTTTGGAAGCAAACAAGACCTACGAAGCTCAGCTTCATAGGTGAGCATCAGTTTAAAATTTAATGTTCGACAAGTGAACACACACATATGTGACAACATCAACCTATTATGTTGACACTGATTGGTATTTAAGAAAATCGAGCCATTTTTAGTTTCTTGCTTCTTCTAAAATTCTGTATTGCCAATTCAAATATTACTGGTTTATAGCATCCTTAATTTAGCCATTGAATGATAAAACAATGTATTTAGGACATGACATGGAAAATGTTTGTTTGGTAACACTATTGTCTCCTTAGAGTCTGGAGTTGTCATATAAGCAAAATTTCGAGAAGGACTAAACTAGGTCGTTCAGTAAAATGCATAAAATGATGACTTAAAAATGCAAGCTCCTGCACAGCTTATTTAAGGAGTTGATTCCTGTCGGAGCTCAATGCCTCCTGTGAGATTTTGGTTCCCTTTAAGGAGGGGAGATAGCACGTAAAGTACTTTTATGCCCTCATAAAATGCAGATTGGGTTGATCGATTCGATATTTGTATTCGCATTTCAACTACTACTTCTCGTCTTCTTAGGTTAATGTCACCCGAAGGTCGATCCAATCTTTCCGAAGGTGAATTAGTGGCAAAAGAAAGGCTCGAGCGCACGAAATCAGCTTTAGAGACAGAATTAAAAGACATTCGTGAACGTTACTTGCACATGAGTCTCCAATACGCGGAGGTAGAAGCCGAGCGCGAGGAACTTGTAATGAAGCTCAAGGCGGCCAAGAACGGGAAGAGATGGTTTTCATAGGTCATGACTCGTGATCTCTAAAGGTTTTTGTCAGTCATTTTCTGTGAACAAAAACACATTTTAGTTTAAAGTTGGATTGTTTAGAAACATTTTTGTTACTGGCCAAAGGCTAGTTAATTGTAAATAATTTATTAGTTGAAGAACAGATCATTCAATTGATTTAGGTAGGCTTAATTGCAAAATAATATACATGTAAACAGATAATAAAAATCCATTGATTTTAGGTATATTATATATTTTTGGGTACAGTTTGTGTATTTTTTATCTTGTGCTCGAGGTTTAGTCAGAATTAAATATTCGAGGGTTACTCACAATTAATATGAGTCTTCGCTCCTCGTTGTATGAGACTACTCGTAATTGAGGCTTGTTGGTCAATGGTCACAATCGAGACTCTTTCTCCCTCCCTGTGAGTATGAGAGTATTGCTCTTGCTCGGGTTTTAGATACAGTTGAAACTCTTTGCACGTTCCAATGAATACATTTAGTATAACCAATCTCGAGAGCTCTTCCTAAAATCTCAACTTGCGTTGTTAGCTGACTGGCTGTCATTGAGAAATATGGTATGTGTATTTTCTACCGGACAAGACATGCCTTTAATCAATGGTGGCATGTTGACATATTCAACTAAAGTAAAAGTGAATTTGTTTTGTCTTTTTAAGGTGTCATCAATATTGTTGAAGTTGAGATTGATTTTTGGTAAAATTGTCGTTATAAATGAAACTTTTCATGGCTAGACCAATAACACAAACACGTACACACCAATTAGGAGTAGGCAATTAACATTAACCTATACTTAGCCACTCACTAATATTATAATTAGCCATCTATTAATAGACTTCCTTAATTCATTGCCATTACGCAATGGAAAAAAAGTGCATCAAACAACTATCATATATACGTTTGCAATCTACTGATGTCACTGGTGAAACATTTCAATATATATATATACACTACATCATATTTTACGACGACCAAATTTCGTCACGAAGCGTTTTCTATCACGAAAAGTCTCAAATTTCACGGCAACAAATTATAGCGAACGAGTTGAAGATCCAAGGAAATTGACCAAGAAAGTATATATATTATGCATGGAATAGAATGTGATAATTGGGATAGCAAGTAAAATCTCAAAATTATGGTGTGGATCTTACCTTATTTTAGCCTCGCGTCGGGTATTATTCGTAGGGCGATTTCTAGACATTTTCATAAGTAATTTTACCATCATGAACTCCCTTCTTTAATGTTAATTATTGTTATTCGTAGAATCCACGAATAAGTCGTAAACTGTATAATACACAAACTTTCAAAACGAACGCAAACAACACATGATCGTGGGAAACCTTTAAACTCTTTCACATCTAGACTAAATCTCATTTGAATCGGAAAGGATCAAAAGAACAACAAAACTCTTCCTCCCGAATTTTTACACAACTACATTCTCTGACACTCGAACTCGAGACTTCAGACTTAAACCGTAACAGCTAAAGTAGGTGGGACTGATCAAATCATGAAAACTAGTGCCCTATAGTGGGTGCAGTATAATGTCTCATGATGGTACATTCCCAAGGCATGAGCATATAAATATATGATTCCTACAAAATCTTCATCACCTCATGATCATTCATTATACAAACAACAAAGTTGAGTGTGACAATCAACATTTAATAAAAGGAACACAATGAAATAGAGATGAGTAGGTACCAATTGGCATATCCCATGGAAGATGCCCATACTCACACCCTCTTTTCCTTTTTGTTTTCTAGCTCAACAAAAAAGTGAACATCCCACTCCAACATTTTATTTCCCATTGCCATGAATGTCCCTAGAAAAAAAAGCACATTGCTCCACTCTATAACCTCTCATACCATTTTCATTAACAACCCCTCTTAGCTCCGGCCATCATGTGACGCTTCTTGCTCCTCCGCCGCCGCGCGCAGCGCGCGGCGCCACGTTGAATTTACATAACATTTGGGCTATCCATTTGTGGTGGCGGCCGCGGCGGCGTTCTTTGAGGTAGTGATGGTTGCAAGTGTGAATTGCCTTTTGCGGGTGGTTCATGTTTTTATAGGGCAACTTCAGATACTTTGGCAAATTTTGTGACTCTCTCCGGATCCTTCCTAGCTCGTTGCTTTTCGCGTGATCATGTGTCGGGTTGATGGATGATACGTTTGTTGCTTTCGCGTGATCGTTCAAGAAGTTCGAGTTAGATATATAATTGTATGTACTATGTTTGTGTGTGAGTTTTTTTTTTTTTTTTTTTTTTTTTTACTTCTGTTTGGGTTCAATGTTGCTAGCTCGTGTTGGCTAGTAATGCATGTATGCGTGGATATAGTATATTCTGTGTTTGGCTTCTGGCCATATTAACTTGGCATATATTGCAGTTTGTTTCTCAGTGTTAGTTTGGGTGTTTCTTTACTCTACTCGGGAAAATCTTCCTTCACGTACATTAAGTCTGTGACACTAAAGCATAGATTCATATTATTGTAGAATCATCACTAAGCGGTTTAGGACATTCAAGACTTAATGTCATAATAGATGCGTGAAATTGTTTCACATATGAGCTCAGAAATTACACCAAACACACATAACACTCATTTTAGGACGAATACAATGTCAAACTTGTGTACGTACAGTATTTTCTTATACTTTATTCTTAAACCTCTAAACCATGTGAAGCTTGAACTTGCTGTGATTGGCTTATATATAGGTTATACTATATATCATGATGATAATTTATTAGAGGCTCAGTTTAATCACTTTTTCTTCCACAAATAGTATAAGAAAAATGAGTTCAAATTGTGGATTTGATCGTTGTCTTAGTCTATAGGCTTCTCTGTCAAGTAAGGAAAACAACTTTTAGACAACGACAAAGTAGTGTGGGCAATAGATTAAATTAGCTATTTATGACATGTTTTTCACCTTCACGTTGGATTCATAATTGACGAATCGAGTTTTGGGTCAGGATGCAGTTCTTAAGCACACAATAAGTTAATTTGAATGAATTTCTAACCACCTTAAAATTAGTCTAGTTGAGTGTGGGGTACCTACAAATTCGAATTACAATTGTGAGCCCTTGCTACACAAGACGCTAGACCACACGATAGGTCTCTTTAAACTTCCAACTCAATAAGACCCTAAAGATGTGCCCCAACGCGAACGACAAGGTAGCACTCAACGTCTCAACGGAAAAAAGTATAAGCAACTCATAAACTAGCTTTTTGGGTAGGAAATGTCTAACATAAATTGGGTATGTAGCGGTTGAGTCTTTTGTACACCTTGTTATAGTATATGTTGATAGTTTTCTTGGTGGTAACAAAAATCTTATAAGTAGCGCGAAATGTAAGTATTGGTCTTTCTGCAAAGAACGGGTGCAAGAGCTATTGGTCCAGAAGAAGAAGTTATTGAATAACTTCAATTCCTTGAAGCTTACCAACGTAAACCCTAACACCCTAGTGTCGTCATTGCAGCCCGAGAGGAATGAGCCACCACTCTTGTATTCATGCCTGCTCATCACACCTCGAGAAAAGGAATCACACATAGAGCTCTCAGTACGATCTCTGGTGCTCAAACCCGACCTCTTTCCTTATGTATTTGGCTTCTTTTGGCTCGTCTTGTACTTTTTTCGCCCTCCCGGCTCCAATAAAAGTATCTTTTGCCATTTTTACCACTAGAAAGTAGCAAAAGTTGGGACACAAATCACCTGGGTAAGGATCTTTGACATGTGAGTGGCAGACTGGAAGTGATAGACCAACCAATACTTGTATCAATGGCTCAATTTTAAGACAAAATGAACATGCTCACCTAACTTATTTCTCACCCTATCCAATTGCTTATGGAGATCCACACATTTGCTAACTTCCATAATTTTATGTATGACTTTACTTCTACTTTTTTCAACCAATTCATTTCATTGTTGATATGCGAATTAAATACTTTATATTTCTGTTTAGCTAGTTGTTTCTCAGTCAGATTGTTTGATAGGGGATGTCTTTTATCTCCCGGCATCTAATCCTCATTCGAGCCGGGTAGGACCACAAGAGCAGCAAAGATTTCTCTACTAAGTTTTACCGCAACTGCATCTCCTGATACTCGAATTCGAGACTTCAGATTAAGCAGAAATAACTTCTTACCTATCGACACAAACGTTAATGTACACTTAGTTACATTTTCCTAGTCCCGACTTTTTTAGATTTGATTTTTTTTTTTTTTTTTTTTTTTGTGTGTTTTTGAAATGCAAATAAAAATCGTGATCCTTAAACTGATAAGATTTTGTTGAATTAATTCCTTTAAAACTAAATTTAAAACCCAAAATAACGGAAAAATAAAAAGAGGATAAATTTTATCCACGTGGATTTGGAGTCGCTAGCCGTTACTCATGTAGTTGGTTCAGGCACGAAACGGCAGCGTATCGGTTTCAGACACAACAACAAAGACGCGGTACAGAGCTCGCGAGTGCCAATGATGGCAGCTATCCGTTTGGCTCAGGCCATCGATGCCAGCTGCACCGAATGTTGCTTGCTGCTCGAGAGCTCCTCTACAGATTCGACGCATATAGCGAAGCTTCCACGATAACAATGAATCTACAAGACCCCACCAACAAGACTCTGCAACTGATCAATCGCCATGGCGTCGTCGTCGTGGAGGACCTCTTTCCGATCTCGGCCACATCTCAGCACCTTCATCGTCTCTTTGGCTCTCTTCTCTCTCGTGCTTCTCTACAAGGTACGATCGGGGTATTTGTGAGATTTGTTGTTTGTGGCGTTTTTATTCATTGGGGCATTTCGTCGAACAGGTGGACGACTTCGCGTCCCAGACCAGAACTGTCGCGGGGCACAACTTGGACCCGACGCCTTGGCACCTGTTCCCGCCCAAGGACTTCAATGAAGAGTCCAGACAAGCCCGAACCTTCAAAATTTTACACTGCTCCTACCTCTCGTGTCGCAATTTGAATCTCACAGTTACGCAACGACACCGTCGACCTCAGCCCTCGCAACCGGATCAGGAGTGGCCGGAATTCTTCAGGTGGGTCCACAGCGATCTCCAACCCTGGGCTCGGACGGGGATTTTGAGGACCCATTTGATGGAAGCGAAAAAGTTTGCTGCTTTTCGAGTTGTGGTGGTTGGAGGGAAGCTTTATGCGGATTTGTATTATGCTTGTGTGCAGAGCCGAGCTATGTTCACAATATGGGGTCTTTTGCAGCTCCTCAGGAGGTATCCTGGGATGGTTCCTGATGTTGACTTGATGTTTGATTGCATGGACAAGCCCTCTATTAATCGCACCGAACATGGGTCAATGCCTTTACCTCTGTTTCGGTATTGCACTACTGGTGATCACTATGACATCCCATTTCCTGATTGGTCTTTCTGGGGATGGTGAGAATCTGTTGATAGTTGATAGTTGATTCTGATAATCATTTTATGTGCATTGTTCATTGCCAAACATGGCTTCGCATTTACATGTCTTTCCAGTAAAATTGCATTGTCTATAATCATAGTGATGTTGTCACCATCGCATTTAGAATTTTTGCAAAACGAAATTTTAGGGGGAGGAATTAGGATTTTGCTACCTTGTCGGTCCTGAATTAACGATGGTGCTTTTGTTGATAATCTCGTACAGGCCGGAGGTAAATATTGGGCCTTGGAATGAGGAGTTCCAAGACATTGAACAAGGTTCACAAACTTTAAGTTGGAAGAAGAAGCAGCCCTATGCATACTGGAAAGGAAATCCAGATGTTCAGTCTCCTGTTCGTTCAGAGTTACTCCAATGTAACGACTCGAAGCAATGGGGAGCTCAAATTATGCGTCAGGTATTGTTTGAATTGTTAGTGAACCTTATCGTCTATACTTGAAATGCTTTCCAGGACCATATTGTTTTTTGTTGGTGATGTTTACTAATTTCATTCCCTCGTGCACCGCAGAATTGGGTCGAAGAAGTAAAAGCGGGATATGAGCAGTCCAAACTCTCAAACCAATGTAACCATCGGTGAGTTTTTCTTTTAGTGTTATGATCATATTTTAGTTTCTTTGACATCTTGATTAACGAATAAGCTAAAAATTCATTTGGATTTTTGCGGATAGTCAGTGACCAGTTTGGAATCATGACCATCCATGCAATGAAACTCTGTATAAGTTGTATTCTCCATCAATATTTAATACGGAGTAATTCAGTATTATGATTAGACACGAGGTGTTGCTTTCAGTGTCTGACTGTAGAGCTTGGGAATTGCATTATGTAATTAAGTAACCCTCCCTGATTTCAGTCCCCCTTGTATAAACCATTTGCAGATACAAAATCTATGCCGAAGGCTATGCTTGGTCGGTGAGCTTGAAATATATTCTTTCATGTGGTTCTGTTCCACTCATAATATCGCCAAAGTATGAAGATTTTTTCAGTCGTGGTCTTATGCCTAAGAAAAATTATTGGCCTATCTCTTTGACTGGTTTATGCAAGTCTATAAAGTTTGCTGTTGACTGGGGCAATTCTAACCCAACTGAGGTATGGATCAACAAACCTCTCTCAGTCTCAGATATGTGTTTATGTGGTAATGTTTTAGCTTGTTTGAGTATAGAGTAGAAAAACAAACTTACTTGGTGCCCATGGAATGAAAACAATAATTTACCATTTTAGCTTGTAAGCCAACCATTGATTTTGGTGGGTGTTTGGATTAATTTATAATCTGGTTAAATCATACTCCGTAAGTGTATTGATTTCTATTTTGAGAAAAAAAAAACTGAGGAGATCGAAAATACTAATTAGTTAGTGTTTGCATTTCCTCTTATATCCCCAAAGACATGTGTTGTAACCTACTAACTTATTATAAAGTATTATTGGTATTTTATACCTAACTAACTTTCTGAAAATGAAATAGGACACTTAGTTTGAGATAAAATGCTAGAGAAACAAGACGATCATTTTGGGACGAAGGGAGTATGATATTTTGCTAACTAATTACTTTCTTCGTCCCAAAATGAGTCTCCTCTCTCATTTCTGTAAAATTTAAGAATAAGTTTGGTGGAATTAGACATTCCCAGTTTTTCCCTCATGCCCTAGTGTGCTCTTGTCCAAACAAACTCAAGGGGTTTTATCTAACTAATCTTAAAGATATTGTTAGTATTTCGTGCATAACTAACTAACTAAAAAAAGGAAAATGAAAACTCGTTGTAGGACAAAATAGAAAGTGGAAACTCATTTCGGGATGGAGCTGGGAATATAAATTTTAAGTTAAATGTTTGCTAACTAAATTTTGATTTGATTGTTAAGTTGGGTACCTCCTCCGGTCGTTGAGTGATTAATTTGAATTCTGATTATAATCTTTAACTGTTCCTATGTGACATGGCCTAATTGAACTGCCAGCATGTGAATGTTCACAGTAGTATAGTTCTGAGCTGAAATGTATATTTTCAAGGTTGGCTACTTGGTATTGATTTGCTTTCTTTCGAGTTAAACAGGCTGAGGCAATAGGAAAACGAGGCCAAGATTTGATGAAAAGTCTGAGCATGGATTGGGTCTATGATTACATGTATCATCTCATCACAGAGTACGCGAAGCTGCAGGATCTTCAGCTATGGAAGTGTGTACAGAATCCCTCATCTGTTTAGCCAATACAAACCAGAGAAACTTTCTTGAAAGATCAATGGCTTCCCCTTCGCTAGCTCCACCGTGCACCCTCCAGCCATCTGATAGTCATTTCCTCGATAACTGGACTCAACAGAAGAAGCAAATAATCGAGGATGCGAGAGACTTGGAGAATCTGAATGAACAGCAGGAGGCTCTCAACTAGGATTGGTGCTGTACAGTCTCAGTAGATATTGTATAGGTGAACCATGTTTCTACTTCTTGTCATTGCCATGAAACTTAACATATGACTTATCTTCAATTGCCAATCATTTGTATAATGAGAGAAAGATCACTATATATGTGTTGGCCTATATATGGGGATGATGGGAGAAAGGTCATCTACTTCTCCTACCGAGCATTCGTGAAATTCTTTTAAACAGTAACAAGGCTCGAACCCAAGACCTCAAGAAAAATTCAAAACGTATTAACCGCTTGGTCCAATATGACTCAGTTGTGAAAAAAAAAAAATGACTCAGCTGATTCATGCAAATGTTAAAGATGCATTGGAAGTAGTGCATCATATTTTTATATTATTTAATTTACATTGAAAATATAAAAGTATATAGAAGTACGTAAATAAATAATAAAATACATATAAAATGCGAAGATAATTCAAATTTAGAAAACGTAACAAAGTTTGGCACCTCCAATAACAATGCAAATTTTTGAAGGAAAAATGACTCCAGGGTTCGTGTACTATCCCATTTATTCCACTGGGGTCCCTGTACTTTATTTTGTTCCTGCGAGGTCATAGTATCGCATTTCTCGTTCCCGCGAGGTCCAT
>JAYMTH010001816.1:0-13871 GCA_036897465.1 Pelargonium australe | reverse complement strand
GCCGTCGTCGCCTCGGCGGGAACACCACCAGCTCTAGCGGCATGGGAGGAGGCGCCGGAGACGGAGCGGGAAGCAATATGCTGAGGTTTTACACGGACGATGCTCCCGGCCTCAAGATCACGCCCACCGTGGTCCTCGTCATGAGCCTCTGCTTCATCGGCTTCGTCACCGCTCTCCACGTCTTCGGAAAGCTCTACCGCTACAAAGCTGGAGGCGGTCCGTGATTTCTCCGATTTGCTGTGACCTGGTTCCGGAATTCGAGCATCTTCGTGTTGGAGAAGCACGGTTATCGGTAATCAAATGTTTCGTTCTCTCTCTTTTCCCTCTTTGATGTATATTTTCGCAGGGTTATGATTCCTAGGATTTCTTACCTTTTCTCTTTGTTAATTTTGGATCCGTTGGAACTTACTGTTAATGGACGTGCGTTTTTGGCCCTTATTGAATCTGATCTAATTTTCTCCTAGTGATTGTTTGAGCAATTTCGAAATGTGCAGTAGCTGTGCGTGTGTAGTTAAGTTTGGTTGTGGAGATGATCTTCCCGGGCAAAATTTGGTTGTTCAATTGTTCTTGATTGCATATTTTTACTGGCAAATTTTTAATTGGACAATTGTGTGCATATCAGTTGGTATATACATAAATCTTTCTGCTGATGCACTTTGGGAAGGATCATCCAGTTTGATTATTGAATAGTTTGTGTTATTGTTCTTATCTATTCTTATTTTGGAATATTGATCTTAAGTCATTTATGGTTATTCATTGTAGTAAACACCTATTTTTTTAGTTGGAATAAGTAGAAAATGTAGCATAAGAAACCATATTTGTTTTAGTAAAGTGGTTTATTCAAGGAAATTAAGCTCACTAAAGAATGATAGCTTTTGGCGAATTGACAGATTGGGAGATAAAGAATTATTGTGCATTTAGAGAATTTTTATTACTACCAACACTCTAACCAGTTGTTGTCTATTGTAAAATTTTCTGTATGAGCTTCATTACTGCTGTCATTCACATCAGGAAAGTAGTGGTAAAGTTGCTGCTGTTTCATTACATGTTGGCTAATAGTGTTACACGAGTTATAGAAATAGTTGGAGTGTGATCTTATCATAATGAATTTTCTTTCAAACTGAGTTTAAACTTCTCTTTTGTCTACGTTTGAATTCATGTATGTTATGTATATGTGGTCCATGTAATCCGTTGATACGTGCCTTTCCATTTGTGCCTACTCTACTGCATGTTGAATTCATGAATTTTCTTTAGAGATTTCTTTCAATCATGCATGAATACGAGGCTATTCGTAGCATACTCTACTGCTCTTTCCATTTGTGCTCTCGAGTTGTCATGTTCTCTGTTGGAGGCTTAGTGGTCTTTAATTGTGTAAACACATTCTAGTGCACATTAGCTAGTTCATTTGTACCCAAAAGGGAACTTGAATAGACGAGTTACAGAACTGTGAATGTAGGGACTTGCCCAAAATTTAGAGGTGATGTAGGAACTAGGAATTGTCTATCTCAGTTCATAGACCACCTTATCGGCTCTTAAATAATGGAGTTTTTTGGGTTATCATTATTTGACCAAGTAATTGTCACGAAGGGTGTTTCTGAATTAGCATTAACATATCATTAGAGAAGAAAATTAATGCTAAAAGAAGATTTGTTCTTTGTGTGATTGTGTCTGCTTTGTGGCCGGATAATTTTGAAATATGTTTTGGGATTTCTGGTGACTCTTCGTGAATACTTAGAGCAGAAGCTAATCTTTTTGTAGCTTCAAAGTTACGAAATTGTGAAGTAGCTTTGAAAGTTTAAGATCGTCATTATGAACTTGCTCTTTGGTGTAACTTTACTTCGAAGCAACTTTTGAGTTTACTCTCTTTTCAATTGAGTTGGATCAATTTGTTTCTCCCTGATTTTGTTGAAACTTGTAGATCAATGGTCTTTTGAGTATATGAAAGAAAAAAAGTGGATCTTCTTTTCCATAATTTCGAAAGTGTTGACAAGTCGGACATGAGATATTGGAGGAAACTAAACAGACTATTGAGTTGTAGTAAACTTTTTGATCTGTTTAGATCCCTCCAATACTCACATACGACTTTCAATTATGCGAAAACCAACTTCTGATCTGCGTTGGAAATTTTAGAAGTTGGAGATGAGATATTGGAGGAAACCAAATAGACAATTTGCCAAACAAAATGCTTAGTTGTATCTATTTGGTATCCTCCAAATCTCACATACAACTTGAAAATTTGCTTCAGCTATGATTCTATGGATACAATTTCTAGCAACTATTTGTGAAAAGGCTCTGAGGGGAACCAATGTATATATAGGCTTAAGTGCAGACAAATTGCATGTTGCTAATACACTCATTAAATGTGTGTGGAGGTCTCAATGGTCTTTTTCAACTTCACAAGGACCAAATGATTTTCTGGTATTGTAGATTGTGTCAGGACAAGTAACAAATAAAATCTGCTCTCAAATCACCTTCAAAAAATAGAAAATGAAAATATCGACGCTCAAATCTTGGTCATGCAAGTTTAGCAGATTTTTTTTAATGGTTCTCTGCAATCTGAAATATTCAAAACTAAAAACAACTAAAAATAAAACCAATCTTCATAATTTATATTTTTATAGTTTAAATGAACCAGGACCAACATATATGATATTATTGCTCTCGTAAAAAATTTGAAATTTAACGACCTTGACAAATATTCTTGGTGAAATATGATTCGAGAAAGATTTGAGTAAAAAGATTGAGACGTCAAGTACATTTTTCAACAATATTTATACATATAAATTGCAAATTTCAATTTTAATCCAATTCTACATGTACGTATGAATTCTTGTGGATCTATAAGACATCGTCGGGTGTAGGGTTGGTAATTTGGATTCGAATCCATCCGCAGACATCCGATTTGATCAATTTTAAATTGGATAAGATTTTTCTTAAAAATAGACTTGATTGAACAAATTCGCCCTTTTTACAATCGAAAACCGAATATTTTCCGATCCCATCCGAAAAAACGGACAAAATTCAACCCAATCATATTCTAGACTGAATTTGGATGACTTTTCTCAATCATTTTTAAAACTGATTAGAATCCAAAATCTGAATTGTCACCTCTAATTTGATGAAAAATAATACCGGGCCATGGCCAATAAAAGCCCACGGAGATAAGGCCCAAAAGTAGGAGTGAAGAGAAGTTGGAAAGAGAGCGCCAATAACGGTCATAGATTTCAAGAGTTCTTGTCTCAGTTCTGAATTGGGACCGATCGGCAGGCCGAAGAGTGCGCTCCACGGCGAGGATGAGAAGACGGAGGCGAAGTCGAAGCAACAATGCGACCATGTGAGAGACAATCCTTCATCTCCTTCTCTATTCCGTACGATTTTCCATCGCCACCCTGAAATTTTCATTCTCCAGAAAATCACTGTGGAAGGAACGGGAAAATGACGGTGATCGACATTATCTTCCGTGTCGACGAAATATGCAAGAAGTACGACAAGTACGACGTCGAGAAGCAGCGCGAGCTCAATGCCTATGGCGACGATGCTTTCGCTCGCCTCTTCGCCGTCTTCGAGACCGAGATCGATAAGGCAACTCGTGTTCGTCGCCTTCTCTGCTTCGTTATGTTTTCGATTTCGGTTTTATATTTTCTGGTTTCAGTTTGAATTGAACATATCGCTGTTTTCTGTTTGCAGAAATCGGAGATGGCTGCGAAGGAGAAGGATAGGGCAACTTTGGTTGCAATGAATGCTGAGATTCGGCGAACCAAGGCTCGGTTAATGGAGGAGATTCCAAAGCTTCAGAAACTTTCTCAGAAGAAGGTGAATTTACTCGGAGCCGATTATTGTTTCTTAGTTGATGCATTTTAGCATAATTATAAAAGATGGACAAATGATCTGATGATGTTATAATTTGTTAGGTTTCAGTTGATTTGGTTGACATTGATTCCAGTTATTTATTTATATTTTTTATTCAGTTATTTTTGCAATTGAAGCATACAAATAGTAGGTAATGGAAATGTTAGCTAACTTCTGTTGTGCTTCTTAGTTGATGCATTTCAGCATAATTATTAAGGATAGTCAAAGAATCTGATGGTGGTACAATTTGATTAGGTTTCAGTAAGATTTTGTTTACATTGATTCCAGGTTTTCTGATGTTCATTTTGGTTATTAATGCATACATTAATCGTCTTGTTGTTGGAAAATAATAGGTAATAGTAATGTCTGCTAAGCTGTTCAATCATTTGATAATAAATATTTTACATGAAGGAAAAGATGAATGAAAAATGGACAGATCGTGATGTGAACACGTTCATTACATCTTTTCCTAACTCTGAACTCCTCCAGATCGAGTATGCAATGTCGTAATTGTCACTAGGTTGTCTTGGACTTGTAACTACAGCGCTATCCGGTTGCAGGTTAAAGGGCTTTCCAAAGAAGATCTAGCCATCCGTGGTGATATGGTTCTCGCCCTACCAGAAAGGATCAAAGCAATACCAGATTCCACAACTGAAAAGAAAAAGGGAGGGTGGGGCGGTTCATCTAATAAAAATATCAAGTTTGACTCAACAGGAGGTTTGTGTGGCTGATGCACTTTCTTTTTCTTGGCCCGGATTAATTGTTAATGGTTGTGCTTGTATCTCATCCAACTGCAGATAAACCTTTGGACGAGAATTTTTTCCAACAAAGCGAGGAGTCAGAACAATTTAGGCAAGAATATGAAATGAGAAAAATTAAACAGGCATGTAAGACACCTGATTAGATCAGCTACTTTTTTACGTGTCTGTTGTTAATTGGTCATAGCTTATTTTATTTTATATAGCAGTATGTTCACACTTCACTTGTTTTGAATTGTGAACAGGATGAAGGTCTTGATTTCATATCAGATGGATTAGACACATTGAAAAATTTGGCAATGGACATGAGTGAGGTTTGTAGTACATATGATTTGATTTATGCAATTTGGGGATATTGTCAGATGCAACTACAATTTAATTATTTCCTGAATTTTTTTCAGGAAATGGATCGGCAAGTTCCATTACTGGATGACATTGACACGAAGGTGAGCCGTATGCTATGATGACCTTGCCTAGTTATATTAGATCATACCGTGCATAACTTTAAAAGGGTCGTCATATTTGTATATAAGTTGGTGAGTTTTTAATGCTTTTGTAGGTGGACAAGGCATCTTCTGATCTTAGAAATACTAATGTCAAGCTTAAGGAAACTATTTTCAAGGTAAGGCGCATTTCAGTATAGTAGCTCTTAATTTGCAGTGTTTATTGCCTAGTTAATTTCATTTTCCAAAGCAATAAAGAGTGATATTGGTTTTGGTACCATTGCAGATGAGGTCCACTCGAAACATGTTCATTGACATCATTCTTTTAACTGTGCTTCTCGGAATTGTTTCCTATTTATACAAGTAAGTACCCTGCCTTTCTCTATATAGTTGAGACTTGAGCTCGTACATACGGGCGTGACTTGAATAAGAGAGAGAAAGTGTGTGTAACTATGTATAACTTTCTCATCTGACTTATGGGTTTGATTGCCTGAAACCTTATTTACTTGACAGAAATGTTAATGTGGAATAGTCTAGTTTTTCTTAGAAACTGTAATATGTCTGTAACATTACTACAAAATTGTCATATCTTGCAAGTGTCTATCGAGATACTGTTGCCTTTGAATACAAGTCAGAACAGTCATCTAAGTCTTAAGCGATAATTCATCAAATTGATGTGTTTATTTATGCTACTTATTTATTGGATGTACCCAACTAAATACTTTAGCAAACTAAATGTTTAATTTACTGATTCTGCATTGGTAAATTGCAATTTAAGCGTATAATTTCTTCTCATTTCTTTGCAGTGTACTCACAACTTCTTAGCTCGATTGATTCATAAGCATCGTGGCCAGCTTGTTATTCATTATATTCATATATTGTCTGGTATTCTATTCTTTCATTGTCTGAGGGATTTGGATGTACCTTTTCAACATCCTTATTTTTTTTTTCTTTCATTTATTGTACTCCCCTTGGGGAATTGGTCTGGATGCGAAGTTGGCTGTTCAGTTTGTTTATGTTTGGCTCTTGCTCTGCTTAAGTTGTAATAGTTATGAAGATGTTACTGATATGTAATAGTTTTTTCTCCACCAATAAAAGACAGATGTTCCAATAATTAAGTTTCTTGCATTAGAATCCGTTTCTCACGATCCACCGTGCTTCTTTAAGTTTAGCCATAAAGTTATTCACATTAGCATTCTACAAGGTAGATTTACATGTTGACATATAAACATGCATGCTACTCATCACGGATTAAAGGAAACTATGCATAAATATTACTGAACAATATTTGATTTAGCAGTACTCATGATCTGCCTCTCATGCCTTATCTGTGTCTTATTCTGTACAGTCCTTTACCTTTGCTTTCCATACTTCACCGAGGAACCGGACCTTCTGCAATGAGTGGCTTCTTTAGTGTAAGTATCTATCTCTGAAGGCTATTTCATTAAACTCTTGAAAATTAATAATAGGTTCTGGTGGGTAAGAGCTGATGAAGTTTTGGTTATAGTGGTTCATATCATATTTGTTCCCGCTGTCTAGCTTCTTGTTCCTATTGTTAGTTGCAAAAAGATCACCGTTTACATTTTTCTCGCTAGATTTCCTCTTAAGTGGGTTAGTTTGGCTATCTAAAGAAGAATATCTTGTTTGGGAGCTTAGTCTATTGGAGCTGTCTTGGTTAACCATAAAGCTATTGACTTTGTTGGTTTCCTCAAAGGTTACACTTGAATTGGTTTCGTTGGGCGGTAGAAAGTGACCCGCAAGTATGCTTGCTAACAGCCTGCAGTCTTTGTATAGATGATCCACGACTAGGTCTGCATTAGAAATCGTGTATGTCGGCCATCCCTCCTCAGTGTCCGGTATATATGTCACCGTTTCTGTTGTACTTCTGTCCTGAACTTCACCTCTGGTTCTTGATACACCACCTCTTTTCCGAACCCGACATAGTACCCAATCATCCAACTGTAACAAATGAAAATTTCATAGCATATCAGTTCATGTTCTCATTCAATTCAAGTGATAATAATTTCATGTTTCCCCAAGTCAGAAAAAGACGATCAGTGATAACTGATAACCTGTACCTACTTACTCTCATGGACCCTCTCAACATAGAGGGTCTAATCAGCGTTGTGTCAGGAAGTCTATACTCGTTCATGATCCACTCTGTCTTGGTTCCTTTCGGTGGCCTACCGATGTAGAACACCAGTGCCTTCTTTACTCCAATGCTGTTTGATCCACCGGAAGCTACAATAGGTTTGTCAGTTCCAGTAGCCTTCCAGTAACCTGAAGCCGCTGCTCTATTAGGTCTCATTCCATTCGGATACTTTCTTTCCCTTGGACTGAAGAAGTACCACTCTTCTTCTCCAAACAAAGCCTTCTCTGTAGAAACAATAACGAATACAGTAGCATTATGTTAGCCACTAATGATCGATAACAAAAATAAGAACCAAATGAATTAGATTGTAAGTTACATACTGGGTAGCTCCCACGGGTTGTACTTGTACAGATCTATTTCTGCAATTATAGATGCCGGGAGAGGGTGTGATGTCAATTTGTTTTGTAAGTAATGAACGATGAGCTCTTCATCGGATGGATGAAACCTAAAACCAGGAGGAAACTGGATACCTGAATCCATGGAAATAGTACCTAGGCCAATGGAATCAAGATTCACTGATAATATCTAAGTAGTTGTAATATATGTTTCAAAGCATAGCGTTAGGTGTTATATACGTGCAAATTACATGCAGATGGAGACGTTAAGTAAGATAAGAGAAGGGAAGGAACCAATTTTGTTACATAGAGTTTCATTGAAACTGTATGGGATAGCAACACTTTTGGTTTCTCTTGTTGGAGTTCAATTCAGGACATAGCAAACATAACTTTCTGATTTTCTCTCTGTTTTTAGAGGATTTGTATAGTGTTTCTTCTGCAAAATATAGGTTAGGAGGGTAATATTTTTTTTTTTTCTTGTATAGAATATGATTTCTTTTCTTGTACTTGGTGTTTCTTAGGAAGTCTAGTTAACCTCATATTTTGTTTGTTTGTTTTTTTAGTAAAAGTTTAGTTAGACCTTTTCTATTCCTTCCCACTAGAGCAAGTAATTTGGACCCAAACTTGAGGGCACTCGAATGCATTTTTGTGGGTTTGGATCGCATAAAATATTACTCGTTAGTTTTCGGGTCAAGTTGGGTTTACCATGAAATGGTATGGGTCGTGTCGGGAAACCCATACTCAGCTTTATTCTTATTGTAAAATTCGCAACTTGAACCTCTTGCTAGTCGGGTTCAAGTTTAACTCTTTCCAACCCAAAACTCGAATTGTCAACTCTACTTCCTATTTTCGTACAAACGGCCCTCTCTTGTACCCATACCCTCTCATCTCTAGACATGATACTTCTTCAGCTCTCTTGTTCTGAGATATTGTTAATAATTCATGCTTAAACTAACTTGCTAAGAAAACAAACACGTTCATTTTAAAATCAAATTTTGTAGAGAATTTTGACGCTCATTATGAGACGAAAAGAGAAATAAATATTGTGCAACATTTTAGCTGTGATTGATTATGATAGCATGCCCAATCCTTAAAGAACTAGCAGTTATACGAAGCATCATCAGTACATTATCTCAGTAAAAACAAACCGATAAAACCCAGGTCTTCCCTTTTTGTTCGTAAATGGTGTGGCTGTTCCTGTCTACATTTGAACTCTCATATGTATTCTGATTTTCAGAAAAAAAAAACCTTGTTTGAATCGATGGAACAGTGTCATCTTCTGCATAAGTAGTATATATGGAATCCTAGGTGGCTTGTCTCTCTGTCTGTTTTCGAAGCTTATATTGTTATGAACGTGTCTGTGACTATGGTGCCAATTATTTGCATTGCTTAAATAATTAGGGCAACATTGGTCCATCCATTACTCTTAGATGACCAGGACCACATAAAAAATGGTCATTTTCATGAAATTGAAATGTGAGGTCGCTTATGCCCTGTAAATGCCACATTCTGGAGTATGCATTACTTGTTAACTGTACATATATTTTTTTTTTATTGGTTGACTTGATAGCACTATATGTATCTATGTTTAATTGACTCGTTCACAACGAATGGAGTTGACAGTTTAGTCCTGAACTCAAAAGGGTTTAAAATGCAGTCTACGAGCGTTGGGCGGGTTTGAGTCAAAATTAGATTTGATATTTCGGATCTTGGTTGGAGCTGAAAAAGCATAACTCAAATCTGACTAGTAAGAGATGCATGTTTATGTTGTTTTCGTGTCACATGTCATCTTGAGGGCTTTACGAAGAAAATCTGTGTGGGCTTGTCCAACTTAACCTGCGTTTTTAATGTGACAATATATTATGTGACATGTATCGTAAAAATGTGGATCGAATTCTGAGTGTACGTTGGTTCAATCTTAACTCGATAAATTAGATCTTTTCATCTTAGGCCCAAAATTTGGCTATAAATGTTGCCAAATTTAGATACCAGGTTACTTGTACTATTTTGGACTTTTAGATTGGGGCTTTGGGCTTAATACAGAAGATAGGCCCAGATATGAAATATTAGTCAACTGTTACCTTTGGGACCCACATGGACGGTTAAATAATTCATGTAGGAAGGTCCCCAAATCTCGTCCAACATTTGTTAGCTTTTAGAGAAAACGCAACCCATGTGGGCCTGCGCCTGTGCCTGACCGAATGGGAGGTCTAAACTGCGAGGTCGGTGCATATAATAAACCCGATCAATGTTTGATTAGATCGCACAGACGACCACAAACAAGTACATTTTATAACGAACACTAAAATTCGATTCAATTCAAAATAGGCCCGCACGAAATTGATGGGATTTAATTTGAAACTCAAATTGTGAGTTTTAGCACTTATAATATGTTTCTTTCCAAAGTTTATGTAAGGACCATGATAATTATTGACTGAGTAAGATGTAAAAGAAATTTTTTATTTTATTTACTTGTATGTTTGTCAAAAGTTTGTACCTTCTCCGTATCAATGTGGAGATTCCATTTATTATTGTAAATCGCACCAACCAATCCTTTTTAAGCATATTGTTGTATACGTACGTGTAGTATGATAATTGGTACGAACTTCAAATTTAGGGCATTGCATGCATGTGACTCTCTTCTCTGTGTTTTGCTTTTCTATTTCTATTTCAGCTTCCCAGTCCCAATACAAAACAATATAACTAAAACATACTACTATGTAGCTGAAATTTGGAACAACCATTTACCAATTACATTGCATATTTATAAAAAATTGTTATTAAACTCATACACATATTGCACCATATATTGTTTGAACACGAGATCTCAAATATGAAATCCGAGCTTCCTATATATCACAGACCTAACGAGGCGAATAAGGTAACATCTCGAGTCGATGAGGGTAATAGAATAACTGTAATGTCGGCTATTATAATCATTTTGGACATCTCTATCTATTTGGTGTAAAGTATAATAGGCTGAAATAAAACAAACAAATTAGGTCGGAAATCCATTTATAGTTTTATATTTTTCACACATGGAGGAGCCAGAAATAAGATGGGTCTAATCTGATAGAGCGAATTTCTAGAAAATGTGAGTGTGTTTATTTGATATTATAGTTTTGGGGGAGAGTGGGGTCCAGTTTTTGGTGGGTGAGAGTGAGACTTGAGAGCGTGTCTCGTAGCGTGGACACAAGTCAGCCCTTGAGCGAGTGTGGGTCCCACAACTTAGTATATTGCCCAGTCAGCTTCTCCGACTCACGCTCACGGACTACACCAATTCAATCACTTGTTTGGTAACATCACTCGCAACTCCAAACAAAATCGATGCAAAAACACTCTCTTCTCTTTATTTTCTGATTTAATCATAGATCTAGTCGATCATTTATGATATGTTTTGTTTTTGTACTACAACATTGTTGTTTTAAATTGTTTTATTTTGTTTTCATAAGTTTCAAAGATGCTATATATACAGCGACGCGGTTGGAAACATATGTTGCGTGAGTGAGAGCGCTTGTGTTCGATTTCCGCTCAACACACTAATGTGAAGAGGTGAAAACTTTAACTTTGAACAAGTATCGAATTAGGAATAGCTAGTTTGAGTCATGATATAAAAAGATGCTATATCTCACAGTTCAACTATATATCATATTAGTCTCAATGGAATTGTCATTTGTGAGTATAAATGAACTACTTAAATTATGTTGTTTTTTTTTATGTACTGTTTTTAAATTTAGTAACGAGATACACATAATGTCTTGAACTTAGACCGGTAAAATGCCAAACTTGTTAGTATTTCACCGTTATATTTAGCATCCACTTAAACTACTAAAACTTCTTGCTCTCCCATGAAAAATTAACTATTTTATCTTTACTTTTAAATCTATCACAAGTAAATTTAGAGCATATAACAAACTATCACAAGTAGTATATGTATAGTATCATGAGCTATAAAAAACAATAAAAATGAATAAGAGTAGTACATATATATATAATAGAGATTGATAGAGGTGGCGAGGGGGTCCAGCTGATGAGTCTCCATGGCTGACCGACCTCGAGACAATAAGCCGTGTAAGATAAGGAGTGTGTGTGAGATTCTGTCTTTGGTTTCTTCCATTTTTTCCTCTTATGTTTACAGTGCTCAACCCAATTATATACTTAAACACCTATACAGATCTGCAACCCAGAAATTAAGAGCTTCAGTTTCTACACAAATTTAACAAGATTTGTCGTTTAATTTGTATCGATCCAGATCTTTACTTTCTGAAGATTTTCTTGCTTTTTGTTGCTAGCTTCTTTGAATTTGCTCTCTCAGTTCATATCTGGTTAGATATTAATTAGATTCTGGTGTTTCACTTAAAATGATGCATCATCATCAAGTAGCTATAGCCTCAACCATATCTGGGTTTGTGGCTCAACAACCCTCCTCAAACCCTAACCCTAATTCCAATCCTGCCCTCAAGAGAAAGAGAAGCTTACCAGGAACACCAGGCAAGTATATACATATATATAGCTTCATGCATATTTTTAACTATGTTTTGATTTTCACCATTGTTGTTACAAAGCAGATCCAGATGCAGAAGTGATAGCTATGTCTCCAAAGTCGCTAATGGCTACCAACAGGTTCCTATGTGAGATATGCAACAAGGGTTTTCAAAGGGACCAGAACTTGCAGCTGCACAGGAGAGGTCACAATCTTCCATGGAAGCTGAAGCAGAGAACGAGCAAGGAGATCCAGAAGAAGGTCTATATCTGCCCGGAGAAGACCTGCGTGCACCACGAACCGTCCCGGGCGCTCGGAGACCTGACCGGAATCAAGAAGCATTTCAGCAGAAAGCACGGCGAGAAGAAGTGGAAGTGCGAGAGATGCTCCAAGAAATATGCGGTTCAGTCGGATTGGAAGGCTCACGGAAAAATTTGTGGCACAAACGAGTATAGATGTGATTGTGGAACACTCTTCTCCAGGTAACATACAAAAGTTCTATACACTATTTGATTATTGTTTTTACTTATTATCGATATCATATTCACTGCTCGTTTCAAATACAGGACACAGATTAATAATACGTGCACTCTTATTAGAACATGTATGTTCCGGTCTGAAAACTTAGATGTATTATAAAGAGCTAGTTGAACTAAAAACTTAAACTGATATTTAAATACGCAATACTGATTTTATACTCTAATATGCAAAAATCGTTTAGGTGCATACATAATAAGTTGTTCATAATTATATTTTTATTTCTTCAAATGTCTAATAACAAAAATTTGATGCACATGTACAACAAAAAAAGTGTGAATATTAGTACTTTAATTACTAGCTAGGAGTTCATAACATATTCATATTACGATCTAAAATATATACTATACAAGTGAAATTTTAACTTTTATATGGTTGTACGAAAATAAATGCTCACGTATGCACTTTCATGGTGATTTTAATTAATTATTCAATCATTATATATACTCGAAAATATTATTCAGATTCCACCAAAATTTAATTATTGTCTACACAAATCAATCAGGAAAGATAGCTTCATCACTCACAGGGCCTTCTGTGACGCATTGGCCGAACAAAGCACTCGATTCAATGTGAACTCCGCCGCTCAGGCCGCCGCCGCCGCCGCCTTCCGGCCACAATTTTCCGGCGGAGAGGAGCAGAAGCCAATGAGGCAGATGTGGCTTGACCACACCATCAACTTGACGTTCTTGTCGCCGGAAATGGTGCAATCGACCCCGGCGAGCATGTTCGCCGGTGCCACGTCATCGCCGATGCAGTGGCAGCTCAGCAACAAGTTCCCAGCAGAAAGCGCCACGTCACGAGGGCTTATGAAACAAGAGATTCAAGAAGATTTGTCGGAAACTACAACAACAACAACTTGTCTGTATCCGAACAGTCACGTGAGTCATCAACAAGCGCACATGTCAGCTACTGCGCTGCTGCAGAGAGCAGCTCAAATGGGGTCCACTAGTAGCTGCAACGACTCATCTCCACCGTTGATCAGTGGATCGTACGGGTTGATGAGTTGCGCCAACGGTTCTGATTTTACGATGAGGCAACAGAGAAGCGAAGCTGACGAGTTGAACGATTTGATGAACTCTATATCGAGAGCGTCTGATCATGATCATGGGTCGTCGGCGTCTGTGATGATGAATCTGGACCGTCTGATGGAAACAGGGAACAACAAGGAAGTTGATGATCATAGCTTGACTAGAGATTTTCTTGGTGTAGGAGGTGATGGTGATGATGAAGAAGAACAAGCACGTAGGTTATTGTTTCAGGCCAAGTTTGGTAGCTCCATGAACCAATTTATGTCGTGACACGACACGACAC
>JAYMTH010001815.1:0-13873 GCA_036897465.1 Pelargonium australe | reverse complement strand
GGAATGTAGATGGATCTGCGAAGCATGGGTGCTCGGTTGCGTTACTGGCCGTAGATCTGAGCGGCCGTAGTTCGAGACGACGGAGATGGTGTTGTCCAGGCCGGAGCACACCGAATATATATTCAATCATTTTTATAATGGATAATGTAATAAAAAAGAAAAGAAGAAGACGAAGAATATATATAATTGCAATTGGAGAGACAAGAGTGAGTGAGTGAGCAGTGAGATGGATTTAGAAAAATTGAGGATATCTCTGGAGAAAGGAGACAAAAACGGATCCGCCATTGATGGCACGCCTTTCAGATTCTTCGTAAACTTGGTGATGTATGGCCTTCAAATCGATTCGGTGGAGCCTGGACGCGTCGTCTGTTCCTTCAAAGTCCCTCGTCGCTTGATCGTAAGTACCAATCGCAATCGCAATCGCAATCGCCATTACAAACCCTAATCTAACCACTACTTTACTTGACTTGGTTGCTGAAGAACGCCGGCACCAAGTCCTTGCACGAAGGAGCTACGGCGATGATCGTTGACTTGGTCACCTCCGCCGCCGTCTACTCCGTCGGAGCTCCTTCCACCGGCGTTTCCGTCGAGATCAACGTCTCCTACTTGGATGCGGCTTATGTCAATGTATGTCATTAATTACGTAGTATATGTTTTTGAACCCAATAAATTCAAAACAAAAACAATTATTGGTAAATTGCAATTGTAATCAATGATTATGAAACTCCTATTTGAATATCATGCCCAAACACAAGAGAAGGTTGAAGCAATTTTGAAATTGTTGTCCATTCTTAGGATATATATGGATTGAAGTAAAAAGATTGTTATTTGTTGGTTATTTCCAAATTATACTGTTGGTTAGATTGGCATTTACATTTTACACCTCGGTTTGGTCCCCCGAGATAGATAATCATACATCGATCTAGTGTTGACTATTCATTTTCAGGACGAAATAGAGATTGAAGCCAAGGCGTTACGAGTTGGAAAAGCGACTGCCATTGTCAGTGTTGATTTGAGGAATAAGAAGACGGGTAAACTCGTAGCTCAGGGACGTCACACTAAGTACATTGCCATCCCTAGTAAAATTTGAAAAACACTAGATGATCAATGTCTTCTTTGAATGTGTAAAAATACAAACTTTCTTTCGAACTCTAATATTTATTTGCTTTCGTTGATTTCCATTCACTACCTTACTCGATGGTCACAAAGTTCGCATACGACATACTCCAAACCTAATAACCTATTTTATTTTCTTCGAGCATTAAAGATGTGACAATTTGAAAAGAGAAAGAATTAATCTAAACACAACTAACATTTTCTTACAAAGAACGTGCCAATGAGTGAATATTGAATGGGTTGCATATTGGATAAAGACATGATGTTGATCCAATTCAAATTATTAACAAAATAATAGTATATGAAAATGAATGTCACATGGGCATGGTCACGAAGACAACGAAGAATGCAAATCTTGCGTAAGCTTAAAATAAAAATATAAATTACGGCTTGTAATTTGAACTCAAGTTTCAGGATATTCAAGCGAGCTTCGGTCTCAAAACATGAACATGATCAAATTTTAAATTGAATTCAAATCAAACGTTTTCTTGATAGATTGTGCGCCAGATCAGACAAAATCACGTGAAATTGCACATTTTATATGTAAAACTTAACCTGCGCGGTGTTCGAAACCTGCATTCTTTTTTAGGTTGGATTTGGAATAGGATTTACAACGTGAACTCTGCACGGAACTCGAATTGCTACCTCGATTCACATTATCAACCCGACCCAAAACCCGAATTGTTATGTCTAGCAGTACTAATCATGCATGTACGTAGCTGAACCTTGACTTATCCAAAAAATCAAGATTCATATTGAAGAACATGATGGATCTATGGTCACTCCTGTTTTGGACTAGTGTTAGGTTTATATACATATCAGTCATGAGTTGTTGCGTACTTAACTTTTCAACTACACAACTAGCTAGTAGTTACTGCAAATAATTAAACTCAGACCAGCAATTAAGAGCAAAGAGACGGTGCAGTGTATGATAATTAATTAATTAAATATTAAGTTAGATAAATGTTAATTCACAAACCAAAACACATTGATTGTGATCATTGCTTTGGACTCAGTTCATTGTCTCCACAACACCATCAACGTTTTCATTACTGTTTTGGTTTCGCATTAATGTATGTGTGGGGTTGGGGATACAATTGTGACTTCAAATATCAAAACTCGACTGTTTCTTTTTCTCTATTTCTCATGCTCTAACAGTACTTAAAAGGATGATTTTATGGTTATATTTGTCAATTAGGTTATCTATGAGTGCACATGGGCAATGGCGGAGCTAAGGATGAGTTAGATAACGTAAGAATGACAATTTGACCTGGTTCTGACGGGATCCTGATGTCCTCGATCGTCTAAACGGGACACGGGGCGGGTTGTTTGGCAAAAATAATCATTCGATGGGGATATATACAAGATGGGATGGGAAAACTATAACTCGCTCTGCCTTGAACCCAATATAATATTGGGTTATATATTTTCAGATCCTCTGAACTGTCTTTTCTTTTTCTATGTTACCCCCTGCCCTCGGAGTTTAGCCGTTTTGAACCCTAGACTGCAATGTTTTATTATTTTCACCCATTTGACCTGTTATAGCCGGTTGCCATATGTCACGTCATTAAAACTCTTGCAGTCCACGTCATTAAAACTCGTATGGCAACCGGCTATAGCAGGTCAAATGGGTGAAAATAATAAAACATTGCAGTCCAGGGTTCGAAACGTCTAAACTCTGATGGCAGGGGGTAACATAGAAAAAAAAGACAGTTCAGGAGATCTGAAAATATATAACCCTATAATATTTATGTTTTTAAAGAAGTGAAGAGAACTGAATATATGAATTAAGTAGAAACAATTACCCAACGAGTGAAAAGTGACGGTGTATTTATAGTATTTCTCAAAAGAATAAAATGCATGTATAACTGAAGGAGATTTGTCGAGGAAGTACATGATTATTCTATAGTATGCATTGAATTTCTCATCCTGAAACCATAATTCGAGGGTTTGATACACTCAAAGCTCTCGGGCATAGTGTAGGAGACACAAAACCCTCATATGCCAACTTGATGTTCCAATCAGTATGCATTACAATTTACAAATAGATGTTCCGACTGATAGAAATTTGGATATTTCGTAAGATTTCTTAGTTTAAAACATAAAAATCGGAGACTTTTACTCAACTAAGTAAAGTCTCTTTCACTAAAATCAACGTACGTTATCTAAATCCTTAATTAGAATTAGAACCACATCAATATCATGTAAAGTTAAGTGACTTGTAGTTGTAGCTGTGGATGAATCAATTTCAGTTTGCCATATATGCACATACACACTATAGGTCCAAGTCCAAATCATGATCATCTACAATTAGTCCAACACTCCAAATCCAATAGCAATAGCCACTAGTTATGCACTTTTTTTTTCCAAGTCTTTGAATATCAAATATCCATTTTGTTCATCATCTTAATTACACTTTTGCTTCTCATTCAGTGTACACATTGCAAACCCCATGTGCACCCACCCCAAGTTCCCTTCCTACACACAAACTTTTCACACACAAACACTTTGTGGCCAACTAGGGAACAACTCCAATGAGTCCACATTTGAAACCTATATATAGATGTGGTTTTGAGCTCTCACTTTTCACACACTATCTTTACACATTTTGTGGGACATCTCTTGCCTCATGTTGCAACATCTTTGCCTTAGAATCCATCCCGCGGACGACAACATGGCGAGCAAGGAAAGGAACGGCAAGAGAGCCCCAAAGGGATGCTTCGTGGTTTACGTGGGCGAAGATTTGAGGAGATTTGTGCTTCCATTGGCATACTTGAAGAACCCTATCTTCAAAAGACTGTTGGAGGAAGCTGCTGATGAGTATGGCTTTGATAGCCAGAGGAGCATTGTTCTTCCCTGTGATGAGTCCACTTTCAGAAGAGACTACTTGGAGAAATGATCCTTGTAATTAAGTGAAGCTTGTATATTTATTATATGTATGTATGTACAATAACATTTTTGTCATCTAATTGAATTTGAATCTTTTGTCTTCAATATGTTATGTTACAATATAAGACCTTCCCTTTTAAAACATCTCTCTTTTGTGGCCAATAAACAGTATTAGTCCATGACATTGGAGTTGACAACTCGGGTTTTAGTTAGATTTTGAGTTGGGTTTATCTCAGGTTCAGATTGAAAATGGCTAAAGTGGACCAAACCCATAAAATTTGTGAATTTTTGTCTGTTGGTCGGGTTGCGGGTTCACGCAGGTATGCCTTACCCAACCCAAAAATTTATCGGATACATTTTGTGCAACCTAAAGTTAAACCCACGAAAATGTGAGACCTAAGAGTAGAAATGAATTCCTTATCAAAGGGCAACAACTTTACCATAATTTTCTTCAAACTTGATAAAAGTAAGAGTAGACATAAGTATCACCAATCTATTCAATAAACATGAACTGAATTTTCCTATCGCAAAAGCAGAGAACATAGTGAAAATAAGCAACCTTTGCAAAAGAATTTGCGAATTCTAAGGTGTAAGTACAAATACAATGCTTTTGAAGGTAGAACCACTTTCTATTTGTCTGGAGAAGTTAACCTTAAAAACTTGTCTCTCTACCATGTACTTGGTAAAAGAGATTAGACAAAAATCCTCAACACATAAAGAGAGGATACTCCGTAATTGACTACGACGAAGTACAAATAATCAAAGCCGTTCATGTATATCCCTGGGTGTGTCAACTTTGCAATTCTCCATGTATAAGTAAACCTCATAATGTCTAAAGTTTCTCTGCTCATGTCGGGTTATTTGTTCAAACCTTCTTCTTTTCCAGATTAGCTGCAGCAATCCGTTGTCGCTTCTTCCAAGCTGGGACCTTACCGGGGAAAGCCCATCTCAGAAATCTTTCCCAAAAATAGCAACTCAGAAACATGAGTAAAGCCCAAGCCAAAAGCTTATCCCTCAACCCCGCAGGTAGAGGAACTAATTTGAGCCAATCGTTCAAGTCTCTGAATAGATCGGAGGTGATGATTGTGAAGAAACCAACAGCACCCAATAGTGCGTACTGGAACGGTTTGTTTTCCGAGATACTTTGGTTGAAAGGATGGCCCATGTAGTTCACGGCAAAAGTGGCCACCTGAAGCATCATGCTTACCATGTACGAAACCGTGTTCACCAAGTTGGGGTGGAAATCGGAGTCCGGCTCAATGCACTCATCGGGCATGTGTTTCTCTGCCTCTTTCACAGAAGAAATCAGGAAGAAGAGGTGAATAGCGAATTGCCCGAGGAGGGAAAGTAAGACATAGGAGCAGAAAACGTTGGGGTGAGGTCGTTCAGCCGAAAGGGTGGGAAGGGGTCGAGCATGCGAGATAAATAGGAAAAAGGCGGCAGTGAAGACACCGCTGATTGTCGCCTGGATATCACCGAGCTTAACACCATCCAAATACATTACGCTCAACACATATGCTGTTGCCAGGCAATTAAGGCCAAGAATCTTGAACATCTGGAGGGTAGTCACCAGAGTACTTCGACCCTGTCGAATTATGTCAGTTGTAGGGGCCACTGATGCATGCTTCGCCGTAAATGGTGATGCCATGGAGGCATCGCCGAGCTTGACTATGGGAGCTGCACGACCATCACCCTCCTCGTTCAGCTCATCCATCAGCTTCTTCAGCTTCTGTCGTTGCGCCTCTGCAGCCGTTTGGTGGCGATTAAGAGCAGAGTTGCTGGTTGGAACTTTGCTTTTTGAAGAGCCCTCCCCATTGAGAGTGATAGCTTTTGCTGCCGCTTCTGGTTGAGACTTCGATTTCTTCGACTTGACCGACTTGGTGGTTTCATTCTTAGATGTTTCTGAGGAAGATTTTCCACTTTGATTTGGAGGCACGGCATTCAATAGAGCAACTCCAACATTAGCCTGCAACAATACATTATGTACTTAGAACTCTTTTTTCCCATATGATTAACTAAAAAAATTAACAACACTATGCGGTAAACAAAAAAATAATGGATTGGCTCACACTGGCCTATAGCTATAGCTAATGAAAGGACAAAAACAAATGGATCCATGATAAATATGTTGGCACAAGAGAGATAGCTACCACAAGGACATATGCTATTTATTTATCGGTGCATTCTTTCAAAATTGTAACAAACAAAAAATATTTTCTAAAAACATGCTTTTGCCAACACTAGTTTATCATATAACAAGGAACCCATGACTCATGAGTTGTAGTGGCATTACACAGAAGAAAACAGGTGAAAGCAATTCAAAATTAGTACAATGCATTAGTGTACTGAGATAATAGTTTATAAATCTGATTCAGGAATTGAACTTCAGAAGAAAAAAATCAAGCACATGTGTCTTCAAACGTCTTACCTGCTTTAAAGCTCCAACGTCATTGGTCCCATCCCCACACATCAATGTTAACCTTCCCACTGTTTTGAAGGTTGTCATGATGAGTTCTTTTTGCTCCGGAGCAACCCTAGCAAAAACCTGATCAATTGAAGAAAATGTACACGAGTCAGCACAAAGCCAAATTCAAAAACCTTTCTTTCAAACTAAATGGTTCAGGTTTGAACCTTCACATAAGGAATGACCCGTAGAACAGCAGCTGTTTGTTGCAACATTTCAATGCAGTCACCTCCAATACAGAGGTCATGAGTTTCTGATAGACCTTCCACCTCTTTCTCACTGAAATCAAATACAGTTTTTCTATTTAGTTAAAAGATTAAAAAAATGCCAGTATATGAGAGGATCCCCAAAAGAAAAGACTCGGTATATTGTTAGTAAGAAAATGTTTCAAAATAGTACATGTATTATCCACTTTGTTTGGATTTGATCCTTCAACTTTATTTTCTTCCAACATTATCCAAAGTATATCTAATATTGTTCCAGTCCATTCCGCTAAACAAATGGACTAACGAAATTTGTCAAAACTTGCACTTCTTAGAAAACTTATATAAAAAATGACAATATGGCAAATAATAATACATTTTATTTTAATATAAATAAATTTGAAATAATTTTTAATTTACTATGATATAATGCAAATTGGAAATTTTAACCTTAGTTAAAAAGTTCGAGGACTAATTGAAACAAAGTGGACAGAATAAGGACTATTTTAGAACGTTTTCCTTGCTATATCCAGTAGTGCTTGGGCCAGGAAAAAAAAAAAAAAAAACAATACGGCATCAATATTAAGAAGAAAAAAAAAATGGCAAGGCACATATAGCTTTTAAGTAAAAGGCAAAAACTTTATGCAATCCTAGTAAGATATAGGGAATCAGTAACATATATGAAGGAACTTTACCTGTAGGGAATAATCTCAGCTTCGTCTGGGGATATCCATTCATAGCCTTTACCATTTTTTGCCGGGCCAAGAATTAGCGCTGGCTTTGAGATAATGTGAACTTGACCAGCAACATGGCACGCTGTCAAAGCTTGGTCACCAGTAATCATTGCCTAAATTCAGAAAACCAGGTCCTTTCAAAATGATAATTGCAGACTTACAAGTCTAACATTAGACTAAAAAGAAGCATGGATAAGGACACCACAAGAATTGCAGCCAAAAAAACAAGGATCCTGATCATGCATCACCACAGAAGTTTTGGTGAAACGTCATATAAGAGTTTTGAGCAATATACTAGACAACTTAAGTTTTAGACCAAACAAAGCCAGCTAAATACCATTAACTACTATTAATATGTAATTTTTTGACAAATGGACAAATGTAATAGGTAGTTGCAGCTTTACGATAGGTGCATAATTACATACAGTAGAACAATCCATTTATTTGAAATGGTAGAGGGTCAATCTATCCGTGATGAGTAATCATGAAAACAAAGAACGTATTCCATATTTAGTCCTTACAAATGATTTTTTTTTATAACTTCAACACATCAATTCCTATCTTTAAACTTCAAAAACAATCAAGTCTATGACAGGAATGGTTGGGGTTGAACCCAAATGCCAATCTAATACTTAAAGGTCAATTAGTTCTTCAAAAGAAAACATCTATGCGCCGATTAAATGTCAACAAGAAATGTATATTTAGAGAACATATAACTTACCAAGTCATGTGATGATCCTTTTAATTCAGACAAAACAGCTGCTGAATCTAATCTAATAGGGCAGTTAAATACCTGTCATATATATGTGCGAGAACAAAGACAAGTTAACAAATTTAATCAAAAACTATCCAGATATTCCAAAACATATATAAAAAATGTGACGAGAAAACTGGTAAAAGCCTAAAAGCGCAGCTGGAACTGAGGGCATTAGTGGTTACCGCAAAACCAGCAAAAGTAAGGCTACTCTCCACCGTATTTCTATCCAGGCTTCTAGCTTCACTAACCTTCAAGCAATTAATAACAAGATAAACTTAAGAAAGAATATAAATTGATAATTTTAAAATTTGACCAGTAATTTACAGCAGGGTACTTTGCACATTATTCAAACTTATAGAAACAGACGATAGCTTAAGCATGCATGAAAACTGAAAACCAATTAGGTTTGACCAAAGTTGTACATTACTTGGTTATTTAAAAACTTATTCACAATACCAAATATACATAATTCATTAACTGGGAATGCCAGTGAAATATAAAGGCAACGAGAGCATGACAGAACTAATCACCCACAAGTAACCTACATGTATATAAAAAAATGTTGCAATTCTTCGTTATTCAGAAGCATACAAACTAAAAAACTTATATTAAGTCTGAGTCAAATGTTGACATTCCCAACATCTCAAGAATCAAACAATACAAAGAACTAGGGAGGAAAGCATTTACAGAACACCTGGGAATGGAATTTTATCCCCTCATGGACTTAGTAATGTTTACATTTCATTTTCCACAACTATGGAAACAGATAAGAATGAGTTTTGTGCCACACAAATGCTTTTTACGTATCCCATCAAATAAGCAGAGAGGCCAAAAACCAAATTCCAGGTAAAATAAAATAAGTTCACAAAAAATAATTAGAAAACAAAGAACCCTTACTGTCATATCTGGAAGAGACTTGAAAGCAAGAGCCAGAACACGAGAGCCTTGACGTGTATATTTCTTGTAGGTCTCAACATATGATGGCGGCAAATCAGTTAGTCTATCCTGTATGGTTTCAGGTGCACCCTAAAAGCCAGCAAAAGATGTGTTTATAGGACAAGGTTAAGATTTGTAGCTTGTAAATTCACCAAACAGCAAGTTATTAAATCAAATGCTGTAGACAATATAAAAGCTAAAATTTGTAATTGGATATCTACAATGCAATCAGATATACAAGTAACAAGTGAAAAAGAATTTTCATTATATGCATAATTCGTTCAGAATGAAGACTTCAAAAGAGTTCATAATCAGCCACCCTAACCTTGACAAAAGCGAAAAATTCCTCTTTCACACGGACAACTACTGCCATTCGTTTTAAGTGGGATGCAAAGTGGTGTCTTTGAACAATCTGCACTGCGTCACCACCTACCCTGCAAATGTAAGAATACGTAAGGGAACCACAGAGAAAGGATGAAATAAGTATAACTCGTAGTTATTTATTGGGAACTTTACACCCTTAGTAACTGCAACCCGTTTCTCACATATCAGATCATGGTACTTCCGCGTTCCAGTTCTCCAAAAATTGAAAACCAAATTGATTTCATAATTAATCAAGAAATAAAAATCATTATGCATATATACATCTTAAAATAACTTTGAGGTTTCTTAGAAGTAAATCAGTATACCTATAAGTCTTAAAAGCAACCTCTGAGGTTGCTTAGAGGTAGAGGGAGACTAAATTTAAAATAACTACTCCATCTGTCCCAAAATGAGTGTCCTTGTTTCTATTTTGAGAAAAATTAAGGACAAGTTAGTTAGTGTGGTATATTTACTCTTGTATTTTTACGATCATGTGTTAAGAGATGTAAACTAACTTATTATAAGCATGCTATTGACAATTCATGCATAACCAACTTTTTACAAAGGAAAGAGGACGCTCATTTAGGGGGGGAAATGCAAGTGAAACAGAACACTCATTTTGGGAGGGAGGGAGGAAGTATTGTACTTAACTTGGCTTCAAAAGATACTTCTAGTTCTTATAATATTTATTGAAATCGTGCACCAATGTAACATACCCCAACCCTCTCCCGCATACCAGTAAAACTCTGGTACTGTATTTGACATTATACCACCACAATCCAAGTAAGATTGATACAGTTCAAACTTGAGATATAATGTCTAACTGCTGCCTTATCAGGAAAATAAATAATAAAACTTCATCCGAAGTATCGCATATATGTAATGGGTTTATAAATGCTGTAGAGACATGTTAACATTTTTTGGTTGAGTTCCTATCTACAAACAGGCTGGATTATGTGAATACAGATCATAAGTATTTGTAAAAGAAAACAGCTCCAACTATTACAGTGGCATTGAGTCCAAAGAAGCTTCACTATACAAAAACTTATGACCATCTTGTCACTTTTCTTTCTCAGTATGATACGAGTCATATCCAGTTTAAACATTTTAAATGGATAGTTTTACATAACATTTCATAATTAATCACATAAAATATCATAAATAAAGCTAGCAGATATTAGATAATACATGTATTAAATGAGATGTATGTAACCAACTCCTATCTTTACGACCCAATGGGTTTGAAGGAACCTATGCCAAAACAATTGTACAAGGTAAGAAACAGCAATGAAGATCCCGGCACCTCACAGACCTGTAAATTGTAGTAAGTGATGTTCTAAATGCTTGAGATTTAAAATCCTGAGCAATATCATAAAATCTACTGTTATTCTAGTCAGCCTGTAAATAAGGCGTTGGGAATTTGAAACAAATCAACTTAAGGCTTACAATATATATTGCAAAACACTTCCAAAAACCCTCATTGAACACTTCCTAGAATGTATTACCTATAGAACCTAGATGAATTACCGAATAACTCATCTGTAATTCCTACATTATAACTAGATGAGCTTCTAGGCAAGAAAATGGCACAGTGGTCTATCTCTTACTCCTTTTTTTCACAATGGTCTTTGGTTCTCTTCCAATTGTTTGTTTCATCCAATAATGAATTTTATTTCCCAACAAATTACCTTTTTTCTACCAAATGAACATGCAGTTATATTTGCATCCACACAATCATAAACTCAACAAACTGTATGAAAACTCTAAATTGAGAAGAAGATAAAGTTGAGTGGAAAAATTATTTATTATATATTAACTAGTGTCCACTAATTGTATTTACCAATAGAATGATACTATGATAGATGGATAGAGCATCTTACTTCTTTGGCATGGCCTTCTCATCAGATTTATATGTCCAATCTATTCCCTTAAGTGCAGCCTTCTCAAGAGGATCACCAACCTGCGATAAATACAGCCTATTATTGCATAAGGGAAACTCATAAATTAATAAAGATTAAATAAACCAAAAGCTTAAAAGTTGGTTACTGTAATCCTGTCAGAGCACATAAAACCATTAGTATGCCAAGTTCTCTAAGACTATTACCACAGGTTTGCACATGCTATATATATTGCAGAAAATGATGGGGACTGAAAAGCTCTTTAATACAGTATGACTCTTAATTTTTAAGCAAATATCGGTGAGGGTTCATCATTTATGGATGTTTTTTTATCCAGGTTTTCCTAAGATACCTAATGGGAAAACAGAGTAATTAGTTGTAGATAACTTCATATGAATCAAGAAAGAGGAAAAAAGACATTAAAGACAATAATGTGTAACTTCCCTGTAGGGCAATTGCAATGGATATGGCAACAGCACAGCATTGGGTGCTTGTTTATTCATATAAGCACAAGAGTGCTGCATCAAGCTAAAACTGGTATCACAAACATAAACCTAGAAATTATTTACCAGCTTGTTGTCTACAAAGACCAAAGCATGACAAGAAGCCAGAATCTCCAATGTGCGGTCAGGTACTATGGACATATCAGATTCCAAATCCATACTTTCAGTTAACCCAACAACTCCACAAAATTCCTGAAACGAGCAAAAGTAAAATTATACAAAAAGTAAATAACGGACAAAAAAGACAACACGCCTATGAGCGTAATTTTCTGGACTAGAAACAACATACCATGTCATCTGATGTAAGTGTTCCAGTTTTGTCAAAGCAACATATATCAATCTGAGAGATAAAACAATAGACATAATCAACCATTGTAAGATCACAATACCATAATAAATTGAATATTGTTAAAGACAGAACATAGTGAACAAAATCCAAGATAACTAAAAAAAGGAACATTCTTGAGTTTGCACTACTTACCTTGCCAGCAAATGGAATACGAAAAGGTTCTGTACAAAAAATTCCACGCCGTGCCAAAGCAATCAGAGATGTATTAACAGCTATTGATAACTCCATTGGCAGCTCAGGAGGGATCACAGAAGTAATTATAAGCGAACAACTTAGGAAAAGCTTGTATTTGCTCCTAGTTGGGTCCTCTAGCCCCTAATAAATATAAGTCATTATCATAAGGAATAGTTAAGTCCACTTCCTAATACTTTTTGCCAACTGTAAGCAAGCAATTATATACCTTCTTAAGAACATAACCAGCAGCTATCACAGCAAATACAACTAAGAATAAAATAAATAGCCCACTCTCCCAGCTGTTAGCAGTAACCTACAAAACATATGCAATTGAAAGATATATTAGATAAAGAACAGAGAATTGTGGTGCCTATACAGTGTCCTCATCTACCTGCAAATGAGAAAAAAGAATATTACCCTCTCTGTAGAAAATAATATTGTTCGCATCAATTTTCCCTGACTAGTTTCAAACCCAGTTCGTAGAACAATAGCCAGGCAGCCACCGTCAGGTGTTCTTAGATGGAAGTTCTGATGCCAACAAAATTAAAGGATGAGTGAGATCTGGACACAAAAGTTTAAATATAAACAATGACATTCAATAATAACTACCTTATCTGGAGTATGCTGTAATATCTTAGTACCACCAAATAAAACATGGCTTTTGTCTCTCTTAGTGGATAACCTTTCTTCAGTTCCCCTTCCCATAACTGCTACCTGAAAACAGTCATATCTTACAATTTTGCAGATGGTGTAATACTCCACTCCATCAGAAGTTCACACATACACTTAAAAAAAAGGTCGAGCAAATGATAAGAAAAGAAGTAGATGCATATTTCCTGAAGTAACAAGTCAAACTATAGTCATCCCTTTGGATTTGGGGCGGTGTCCCGACAGTTGAACCAGAATTCTGTGTGTGTGTGTTTGAGAGAGAGAGAGAGAGAGAGTTGTGTACGAAAAAGCTATTGACTGGGTAAAATTTATCAATTAATATATGTACTGAAGATGAGGATTCAACAACAAAAATATTTCACATTTGACCAAAGCCCATTGGCCAGAGCATTTAGACACAACCTACAGCAATGTGGAAAGCCTTTTTAGAGTTAAAAGGCTTGCAGATAAATTCCAATAACCAGAACTGTATATTTTACAGAATCGTAATGATAGTAGATCAGAAAAGAGAACCACCTTCCATTGAGGAGTGGACTCGCCCGTAAGAATAGCTTCATTCACGATAGCATTTCCTGCTAGTATAAGCATGTCTGCTGGCACGGACTTATCTTCTCCATTCGGCCCAGACGAGCGGCCAATTGAGACAACATCCCCAGGCAAAAGATCCGTTCCAGAGAGTTTAATCCACCTATAGTGCACAATGTCCAGCAATTAAAATTTAAGCAATACCTATCTTATCATAAAAAATAAAATAAAAAGTTTAATTAATAATTAGTTAACATACTTGCCACACCGGTGCACCATAAGGGTCTGACTAT
>JAYMTH010001814.1:0-13875 GCA_036897465.1 Pelargonium australe | reverse complement strand
ACACTCTTTTTGGGACAAAAATTCAAGAGAAACAAGACACTCGTTTTGGGACGGATGGAGTAATTATTTTCACATGATATCAGGTTTATGCAAGGAAAACTGTCAGATGTCGTCAAACACATATTTTGTTGAATTATGTCTTTTAGTTGGGCAAAGGGATTGTAATGTACTATGTGTTGCTCTACATTCATGTGCAGTTTTTTATAGTTATATCATTAAGATTTTGTAGTCACCTAACAAGTAGTATATTATGTCCCTGTCTCATTTGCAGTGTAAGAACGATGAGGAAATTGTTGCTGTTATAGCCCATGAACTAGGGCATTGGAAACTGAACCATACACTATACTCTTTCGTTGCTGTGCAGGTATGCTTTAATTGTTTATTGAGATAATTGGTTAGTATTCAATGAATTTTTAATTGGTTCTTAACAAGTTCCAAAGCTATTACACATTGGTATCAACTGTATTGGATATAATGGATGTTCGTCAATCTTCAAGGGATAATTTGCAACTGCTTACCTTGAAACCATTTAGCATCAGTGATGGGGTTTGACAAATTTAAGTCTTAGTTGCAGTAGATTTCTGAATTTCATTTGTATATACAACAATTTATTATAACTGTTGGTCATTTTTATTATTCTTAACATAAGCATATTGCTAGTGTTGGCTAATTTTTTTTTTTTTTGGAAGAATGTCTTATTTTGTCTAACTGGCTGAAGTGTTAGTTTAGGTGAACATGCTGTCATGTTTCATATTGTGTGTGTGTGTATTTTAGGCGTCTTTGTAATATCAATTTTCAGTCTGTCATTGGCATTACTTGGTATTATTTTATTTGTAGTCTTCTCTAGTTAACTGATAAATTCAGGATACTTATTATCTTCATCTTCTTCAATGCAGATCCTTACTTTATTGCAATTTGGAGGATATACTCTTGTGAGGAACTCAACTGATCTGTTTCGAAGTTTTGGGTTTGACACACAGCCAGTATTCATAGGTCTGATATTGTTTCAGGTAATGCATTTTCTAAATTATTAACACTATTAAGATTCGGCATGTGTTGTATCCAGCACTTCAGCTATTTGTGGTACTTTTGTTGTCAATCTTCTCCTTAGCGTGTGCAATTGAGTTTCACCAATTGTCTTTGTACTTCGATCCAGCTACTGGGTCTTATTGATTTGCTTAATGTTTATATATTTGAACCGTCTCATCCACGGCTTCATATTTACTTCACTTCTAGATCAGTGCATCATTAGTTACATTGGAGGGATAAGCCTTTTGATTTGGGTGCTCTTTCTATTTATTTTAATACTTGTCTAGTATGGTTTAGAAATGAACATTTTTTATTATGTATGCTGTGCATTATGCCTTTTAATTGCTTAATATTCAGCACTTTTGTCTTTTTTCCATATCATGTAGGGGGATATGGACATTTTAACTGAGGCTTAGTTTCTTCTAGTGTAATGTAGTTGAATATTAACGGCTGTTCATAAATGAGTCATGGTTTCTGGATGGTTTTAATGTCACATGTTTAATTGATCATTTATAAGATTTGATTTGCATATGATAAATTTGGTGATACTTGTCATTTTTGCAGCACACTGTAATACCTCTCCAACACTTGGTTAACTTTGGTCTCAATCTTGTGAGCCGTTCTTTTGAATTTCAGGTAACATTTCTTTTACATGCTCTAATTTCTAGGGTTTTGGGTTGAAACTTGTGAGTTTCTGTTAAAAGATCGATTTTTCTTTGTTGTAGGCGGATGCTTTTGCTAAGAAGCTCGGCTATGCCTCTGAACTTCGGGCTGGTCTTGTGAAACTACAGGTGATTAATCTATACTAATAACTTGAGATAGTTAATATCTTGTTAAGTTGTTATGATTTGGTAAATAAAATAAAACCATATGATTTTGCAGGAAGAGAATTTGTCAACAATGAACACAGACCCTTGGTACTCAGCATATCATTATTCTCATCCTCCTCTTGTTGAAAGATTGGCTGCAATTGACGAAGCTGATAAAAAGGCAGACTAACAATTGAGATTGCATGCATAATCGTAATCACTGGATTATACTTTTGATAGCAATGAGTGTTACAACAATTAAGAATTTTAAAAAATATGGTTCCATCTTATCTCATCTCATCTCTTTTCACGTCCCATTTTCGTTGTTGAAATCAAAGTGCTATTTTTCCCAGTTCATATGATAGCTTGCTTGCATGTTGTCTCTCTTTCAACATTACTTTCTAGTTGATGTTCCGACTTCATGACCATTCCAAGCTTAAAGGATAGATAGATCCTAAAAAAAACCCGATACTCCTCTTGACAAAAGTGAGCATGTGATTTGGTGATATAAATTTTTGAATCCTATGGTTATAGGCTGCTCTTAGTTGATTAATCATATCCCATTTCGTTAAGGATAAATTATGGTAGGGCAGTGTTATGGTAAATAGTTCCTGTCAAAATTTTAAATTTGAATAATTTGGTAGCATGAGAACTTGTGGAATAGTATTGTAAAAATTTGACTTATATTCGGAGCAATCGTCTAGAAGATAGTACTTTCCTGTTATTTTTCATAGTTTGGACTTAGCCATGTCGTCGAGAGTGTGACGCTTCCTTTCTTAACATTTTAACCTGTTTTGTTGAAGTTTTGCCGCTATGAATTCGATTTTGTTGTGTCAGTTAAGTCTTAGTCATTAAAAGGTTGGTTGAGATTCGTGCTCTCTATTTGTAAAGAGAAAATAGTTTTTAAAAAAATTAATGACTTAGTTTTCAATTAACAATCTTATCCCGTTCAATGATTTTGTGAGCTTACAATGTGTGCCTAAGTTCAATTTTATTGATTCTAGTTGAAAGTTTTGCTCTCATTTATGAGAGAAGAAATCATCTAAGAAACAATCCATAATCAATGTTTAGTCATGTTAGTGAGTGTGACACGTTTTTAATTAACGCTCATAGTTGCTATACTTTTAGACTCGTTTTGTAGAGAAAAAATATTAATTGTATAAAATTAAAGTGACCAAGCACCGATTTTTCTAATACGATGTTGTGACTTATAAATGAAGAAAATGTTAAGTAAATGACAACCAATGTAATTACTAGAATTAAAGATTGCATGGTACTTCTATTTTGGCTAAATATCTTATGTCCTTTATCTAATATAATATAGATGGAGACTTCACAAATTATTTAATGTAAACAACTATGGTATAAGTTAATGACCAATTCTCAAGACTTGTTTTCAGTTGAAACAAAAATGTACAAGGGTTTAATGAAGGTTATTAAGTATATGACAAATTTAGGTGGCAATTGCTCTTTCTCAATCACTCTTTTCCTCTATAGATAAAGTTCCAATTTCCAAAGCATTTTTTTCATATCTCATCATCTCAATTATTTGTAGCTAATAAGCTAAATCCTCTTTATAATGTTATTGTCAAAGCTTAATATTAGTTATTTATTTGTAGCCAATAATTTGTACTGTAAAACAGTGTTAAATATAAGTGTCTACTTTTTACTTTTTGAGAAGTGTGGAGGAATTGTGTGAACAGAAGACTTTCGACCAAACTAGTTCTTTCCTTGCACGGTCTTACAAGCACGGAGGGATGAGTGGAAGCATTTGTCATTTTAGAAGATGCAACATTTGTAAAATCCATAACAATGATGTAAATTGAGGCTTAAACTAGTGATTAGGTTAAGTTGTTACTATCAGATATTCAGAATAGTATTAGACAACATTATTAACTATACTTGATTTCGATTGACCTGTTTTCCATAATAAATAAATAATAATAATAATCGTTTTAAGATGACAACAACCATGATAGTTTTATGTATACTATCAAAATTAAATGTGAATAATTTAATTAACCTTCTAAATCTTACTTAATGCCTATTTGGTCATTTTCGTAACTCAATAACTCCATGCAATTCTTTCTTATATCAAAATTACTATTTCAATAAATTTAACTTCCAACTTCTTATAATTGTCTTATGTCTTATGAATGTGCATTTATAAAACATAACAAACGTTTTAGAGCACATTACGTCTTACAAATTTCTAGAGTTATCAAATTTACTCTAAGTTTTTATTGACTAATGTATTAACGTAAAGTTTGGTTTGTGGGAAGTGGAACTCGGCCAACACCAACAACAACACCAATATTGATTCCACTCTAAAATAAACATCATTACTTTCACTTAATTAAGTGATAAATTTAATTACTTTTAGTTTTTTATTTATTTATTTTTGTCTTCACTCAATAAAAAAATTACAAAAAAAGTGTTTAAAAAAATCACAAAAAATTCCAAAATAAGCAAGTTGCAAAAATACACATCAGACGGCCAGCAACCCCTTTCCGGTAGTCTGTCGTGGTCCCACCTAATCCACTCGGCTCTCTCATCGTCTGCCACGTGTCAACCACACCCCACATTTCCATTTCTGTCCCCACTCTTTTTAACGGTCACCTTTGTTTCGTCGCATAGCCACTTTCTCATGTGGGTCCCATTACCTGGGACAGGTGATGTAATCGTAGAGCTCGTGTGTACAGAAAAAGCGTATACACTACATACACACAAGTGAAGTTCAGACACAAAAAAACAGCTAAAAAAAAAACAAAAAAAAAAAAACAGATCATTTATGCAATAAAATACAATCCATCACTCACTTGCTCTTTTGCTTCACACAATTTAATTGCTCTGTTTCTGTTCTGTTCTCTGAATCCTCTGTACCGGACCGGACCAGATCTCTCTCTCCTCTTACCCAAAAATTTTCCACTGATTCTCTCCACTTTTTTTTAATAATGTTTATCTCTGCTAATTGATTGCACTATTAAATTCTCATTTTTCTATTTTTAATTTGATTCTCTTTTCCCCATTTTCGTTTTATCTCTCCCAATTGCCGCCGGAAAATCCGATTTTCCGGCGAGATATTTTCACTTCCATAGATCCTCTGAAAACCCAGAAGCTGTTATTCGTTTCCGTTACGATGTCGGCGTACGACACCGCTTTCGTGAACTCGCAGCTCTCGAAGCCCACTTCAATCTTCGGGCTTCGGCTCTGGGTCGTCATCGGAATCCTGCTGGGCTCGCTCATCGTCCTCACCCTCTTCCTCATCTCCCTGTGCCTCACCTCCCGCCGCCGCCACCGCAATCCGCGGCGGCCGGGGAAGATGCTGTCGGCCAAGGACGCCGCCACCCCGGTGGTGTCGAAGGAGATACAGGAGATCGTGCACCACGCCGCCTCGGACCACCACCACCCGGCTCCGGAGATCCATGTGGAGATTGGGAAGGCGGAGCATCGGGTGGTGTTCTCGGATCGGCCGTCGAGCGGGGAGAGCAGAGGGACGGTGAGCGGGGTGGAGACGGCGTCGTTTGGTAGCGGGAGCGTGGGTCCGGAGGTTTCGCATCTGGGTTGGGGGCGGTGGTACACGCTCCGGGAGCTGGAGGCGGCGACCAACGGTTTGTGTGAAGAGAATGTGATCGGTGAAGGTGGGTATGGGATTGTTTATAGTGGGATTCTTGGAGATGGTACCAAAGTTGCTGTCAAGAACCTCTTGAATAACAGGTAATGTGTTTTTTGGGATGGATTTTGATAGTTTGTTTATAAATGTGCATCCAATTCTGGGTTTGTGTTTCTATTTTTGTTGTGTTAATTATCAGTTTTTTATGGTTCTCTTTTGATAGTTGCTTTTTATGGTTCTCTTTTTTGATATTGAAAGGAGATGTTTGTATCTTATATCTATATCAACACATGTAAGATCAGTTTGTTGATAAGGAAAAGGGATTAGAAAGTTTTGAAGTTTATTATTGGAGCATGGGATTTGGGATAAAAATGATCATGTAGACCTAGTGGTTCTGTTGAATTAGTTTTTGTACCACAAGTTTCTTGCTTGTTCACTTTGTGTATAGTTGACAAAATGAGGAACCATATATGTAACTTCTGAGTTGATGTGTTTCACTTCATTTATAAATGCCACTTAACCAGGTAGAGGATTATTACGGTGAGGATTGATTAGCAATTGAATGGTTTTTCTGGTTCATTTTGATTCTTCTTTATTTTAGTTCCATTGTTCATAAAAAAGTTATTGTCTTGTGTTTATCACATGGTGAAGTTGAAGTTTGTGTTTTTTCCCTCTTAGAAAAGGAATTTTCTTTGTTGGCCCTTGGAATACTTAGGCTACATGAGACTCTGAGTTGATAACAGTTGGTTCATCAATTTGTTTTGTTCATTCCATTTACTAGCTTATAAGATTGATGATAATATTTAGGGGTCAAGCTGAGAAGGAGTTTAAAGTAGAGGTGGAAGTAATTGGGCGTGTACGGCACAAGAATCTTGTTAGATTACTTGGATACTGTGTTGAGGGTGCATACAGGTATCAACATTTACTTTCCAATTTAATGTTGAGTTTGTATTTTCTGTTGAAAGATAATAAGTATAACTTATCTGCTTTTTTTGTTTAGGATGCTTGTGTATGAATATGTCAACAATGGCAATCTGGAGCAATGGCTTCATGGGGATGTTGGGGATGTGAGCCCTCTAACATGGGATATACGTATTAACATTATATTGGGAACAGCAAGAGGGTACAACTATTAACTTTAGTTCTGTGAAAATAGTCTTCGGCTTGTTTCTTAGTTTACTGGTTTTCTGATGGATATATGTTTGCTGCTTATGTTCTTAAAAGGTTGGCCTATCTTCATGAAGGTCTCGAACCTAAGGTAGTCCATCGAGATGTAAAATCAAGCAACATACTCCTTGATCGCCAGTGGAACTCTAAGGTTTCTGATTTTGGACTAGCCAAGCTGTTATGCTCTGAGAGGAGTTATGTGACAACTCGCGTGATGGGAACATTTGGGTTAGTGCATTTCTCTTTTTGCATCTTTTCCCTCCATTTTTCGTTTAATTAACAATTGTTTATCTTCAATCCAAACTAATGAATTAAGAAGATTATTGGATAGCTTTTGTTACAGTCCTTTCTCATACTTGAAAACTAACTCTTATTACCCGGTATGCTTTAGTTATGTTGCACCAGAATATGCTTGCACCGGAATGCTCAATGAGAAAAGTGATGTTTATAGCTTCGGAATTCTCATTATGGAGATAATTACTGGAAGAAACCCTGTTGATTATGGTCGGCCTCAGGGAGAGGTTAGTCTTAAAATATAATCCGTATTTTGTTTAAAAATTCTTTGCACCTTAAAGTTTGCTAATTATAAGCCGGAAACATTTGTAGGTAAATTTGGTGGAGTGGCTGAAGACCATGGTTGGAAATCGAAGATCTGAGGAAGTAGTGGATCCTAAGTTGCCTGAGATGCCTTCTTCTAAAGCACTTAAACGTGTTCTGCTGGTTGCTCTACGATGTGTTGACCCTGATGCAACCAAGAGGCCTAAAATGGGACATGTAATCCACATGCTAGAGGCAGATGAGCTGCTAATTCGTAATGTATGCACTGTTTCCCTTACGAGATATATTTCACATTCTCAATATGCTCTGCCAAAGGAGAAGAGTGCTTATTATTCAGTTCTGACCCATTTATTGTCTTAAATTTTGCAGCAATCCCGAGATGGAAAAGAATCTTCTCACCGTGGCCATCAACAAGTGAATCACCCTGTTGTCCAGAAAGTAGGCGATAGAAAATTTAGTGAAGAAGCTTCTGATACGAGTGAAGGTGGTGATAGTGGAAGATACCAACATCAAGCAAACAGGTGGAGGTAACGCCCTCAAAGAATTAGGTGACTAAGTTCTCTGTGCTCGCTTTTTTACCGTATAAGATCCCAAAGTATTTTTTTTTATGTACCTCCAATACAAGAAAACAATAATCTTCATTTGTTTTACTTTTAGTTTATACAGTTGTTTCTTTCTTTCTTCTTCTTCTTTTCACTGAACATATCCTCTCTAGATCGGGATGCACTTGTACAATTGAAAGAACCACTCATCATTCTTATAGAAATCATAATTCATTGTTTTTTTTTTTGTAAGAAAAAAGCGTAATGAGCATGCATTCCATTATAAGGGTATATGTTAAAGTATTTTACTTATTTAGGAGTTAGGCATCTTGAGGTTTGCACGATTTTTGCCACTGTTGTCTCCCTTGGGTGCCAGCCACTAAAATGAGATGGATATGGATAGTGGACCCAATTACCAGCTACATTGATAGATTACCTCTACGACGGCATCATTGCCAACCCCAAAGTTAAATCGGGTATGGAAAAAGGACCCACTAACCAGCTAACTTGGCGGAAGCTACTGAAGTTTGCAAGCCCGTGGAAAGGGACGGGATGGACCAGCAAGGTAGCTAGTTGGCCAAAATTGGACAGTGATGGGATTGTAGTTTTGGGTCAAGTGTATGGAGAAGAACATGCCTAAATTCCATTGATAGGAGAAAAGTACAAATGGCATGATAGATACAAGGTAAGCTGTTCCAGCAAGCTGTCTGTCTGTGGATAATGGTCTCAGGTGGAACCCTCTTTCTCTATGTGCTGTCTCTCTGTCTTTGTCTCTGTCTCAGCACTACATGGGATGATTCTTGATTTCCCAGTAAACTATTTTTCATTGTAATGATAGTTGTTTGTTTAGTTTCAGGTTGTTGTTTAATAATGTTTGCAGCTGTTTTTGTTCTGGTAAATTAAAATGGCTAGTTGAGGGAGGTTTGCAGGCTTTCATATTATATTATTATGGTCTGATGAAATGGTAGTTGTTGTTGGTTGACCCAAAGGTAGAGCTGCTGCTTGTGCTCATATGTTAAAAGATATTACTTTCCTTGGGTTTGGACAATAATTGTCAGTGTTAATGATATATGTGGTGCAACTTGTTTGATCAGTTATGTTAACTCAAGCAATAATTCCATTTGTCATCTTTGGCACTACTAATTGAAAGTACTAACTTTTGTTTTTAATTGTACTGCACTCTGTGCCCTACCTGCCTGGCTGCCATTAGGGTTTTGGAATTTGGACAAGCAACAACTTCATTTTACAAGATCTAAGTTGTTTCATAAACTTTTGTAGTTCGAACCAATTTAGTACTAATTTATTTTTTAATTCAAAATAGTTCATGGAATTTCGTGTTTTCATCAAATTTGGTCTTAAACTTTTTCAACTTTAAATGCTTGTTAAACATTCAAATATTGACATCTAATGGTCTTTGCGCTTTAGAGTTTATATCCAAAACAATCTTTTAACTTTTGCTTTTGAATCGAATTTGGTTTTTAACTTCTTTTTACTCAAAATAGTCCCTCGCCCAAACTTCATGGGCGGAGGTTCAGCTTTGTATGTATGAAGAACACCGAGGTCGCAATTATAACCATCTCCCCCTTAAACGACACTCACCTTGAGGATAGCCAACTACAAGTCAGCTTCGCCAGACGTCCATTGCATGAGCAGCCCAGGGGTGCTACGAGGAAGAAGACCGACGAGGCACCAATGTCACCAAGCTTGACTCGACATCACTCAACCGACAGCCGAAAAAGGATGTGTTGCATTTGCCTTCACCACACTTGCCTCTAAACTCAGGTGGCACATCCTCACAGTTCCGAGATCGGAGTACGACTTGGATATGTTGAACGAACACTTCATCAACAAATATGTTTTCGACGTATTAGTACACCCGTCAGGTTGTAGGATTGATTTTTATGATCTCTTTTGTGGATGAATATGCTCTTAAGGCAATGGGTCCAACAATGGTTTTTTCACTTCATACATGCATGACAGTCCTTTCTTTAAACATGGAGGTCGATTTTGTTGGGTGTCCATCCAAGACATGCCCCTAAAGTTATGGAGCAATGACACTTTTGAACATATCTATGCTGACAAAGGTAGTTCTCTACAGGTCGTTCATCCAGTCATACAATCTGGTCGCCTTCTTCAAAGAGTCATGTTGTTGATTCGTACTCATAGATTGGGGACTCCATCAACTCTAGTGCTCTGATCACTTTTGAATATTTTTCAAGTAAGGTCAGAGCAACGAGATTCCAATCCCAGATCTCTCCTCTCAAAAACCCCTCATTAGGCTTCGTCTCCGGCGAACCATCCTCTTGTTCTAAGATTGCTAGCTCGGAGGTTACAATCAGTACCCAAGAGCCATGTCAGACCTCCCTACCCCATTTGAGAGAAGGCAATAAGACGTCATATTTTCCCATGTTTCTCTTTCTCCCACCAGCCATTAACCCAGATACCTAGTCGATTATGCCTCCATCTAGCCATCTTTCTTCCACAACCATTCCAAACGCCAAATCTCGGTCAACTAAATTCAAAAGGTAACTCATGTCCTAACCTGGTACCTATTCCTTTAAATTTCTAGCTCAACTAGATCCCGAGGCTATATTCAGGCCTCCTCCCTGGCCATGTTCAAGCCAACTGCTCGTTCCAAGTTCAATAGCATCCCCTACCCTACCACTCAATCTTTCATTCCCTCCCGCACTAGAAGATCCCTCCATCCCCTACCCTGGATCTAATCGAGGCCCATCCCTCAAGCATGACTGTTGCATATCGTACATGCATGGGATATGTGTAAGTTTTTTGATATGGTTAGTCAATGCTTAGAAGATCAGATAATCAAAGAACTATGTGATATGAACAATCAGAGTAAACCTCAACCAGTTTGATCCATTCTCAGCACTATGATCGCCCAGATTTCGAGAACTTGGTGACGCCTTACGTTTGTATTTGTTTTCTCTCCTTAAGAATTTTCTTAATAAAGTACAATTTGTTGATAAAAAAAGAGAGTATAGTTTTTGAATGGGCTGTCCAAGTTGAACAAATGGACTACTACTATTTTAGAGAAATAAATTATAACTAGTTGGTTCTGGTTGGGTTGGGGTCAAAAAAGTCAAAGTCAGAACGTAAATGTTCCCACCCCAGTGAAGCAATGTACATGTATATAATGAGAATCATGAAATCAAAGGCCATCCAGTCAGGATGGCCGAGTGGTCTAAGGCGCTAGACTCAAGTTCTAGTCTTCGAGAGAGGGCGTGGGTTCAAATCCCACTTCTGACAAAAATATATTTTTTATTTGAAAATTTCAGTCTTTTATCGAATAATTTCGTGAAAAAACAAAAAAGTATTCCGTTGCCGGGACTTGAACCCGGGTCTCTCGGGTGAGAGCCGAGTATCCTGACCAACTAGACTACAACGGACTTGTGAGTTCTGATTATAAGAATATAATTAAATATTAGATTCTGTATGTTTCTATCCAACACATATATAATAAGAGTGGCAATCAGGCGGGTTGGATTTTTCAAATCGGATGGGAAAAATTTGCTCGTTTTACATTAAAATAACTGGATTGGTCCGATTCGATCAGTTTTTCGCTGCATGTGTTGGCACATCCGGCAATCTAGATCCGAATTTGTTGATATATGAGATTTGATCAAACTTCGGATGTCCACGAATTCAGATTCAGATTGCTGACTCTTCCAACACATGTTGAAGTAGAACCACGAATTATATGTACTTGATTTGCAGTGATATCACATGTTGATCTTTAGTTAATTTTGGCTTTCTTCAAAGAGACATGCATGTCACGCAGGAGCACATTATATTGTCCACACAAACAAACCTTTCTACTTAAAAGGCTTTTTTAATTTCTTCTATACGTATTTTGGAGTGAGTGGAGTTACTTTTTCAAAGGTGAAAACATTGTTTGGTTCCTGAAGTTGAACCACAAAATGCCAATTCAATCAATTATAAACCAACTACATCCTGTCCTTTTATAAAAATCTTCATCAAACAATACAATTTTATATAAAATGGTGCACCTTTAATCCAGCACTCCTCCCATTTTGTTGGCACTCTATTGGTTATTGTGGAACCATGCCCACCATCTAATACATGCCTTTCCAATTTGAAAGAAAACCAAATATTGTTATCACTTGATTTTCTACGTGCAATTATATTGCATATAGGTTGACGTAATGCATTTACAACCATACATGTCCTTTAATTGATCTTATCTGATATGTTGGATACATTTTATTTGAAATTTAAATCTGATTTGATTCGCATTCAAAAAATTATGATCTGATCCGTCAGATATTTCACATATTAAATTTTAGATGTCTGCAGATTCGGATTCAGATTGCGAACTCTAACCACATGATAAGTTAATTCAAAATAAGGCTAATATTTTCATGGGTAGGAGTCAAGTGCAAAAGCATGAAGGTTAAGAAGCTGAAATCATCTACCAACCTACCATGAATATGATTGGTTTTAAGGTGATGCAAGCAAAAACCTAATTATAAGCATATATATATATGTGTGTGTGTGTGTGTGTGGATGGATGAATTAGCAATTAGAGTTTGATTTGTGCATTCAATTATTGGGATATTTGACACATATTTAAGTGGAAATCATGTCATTATAGACTTATAGTCCCACAATCATACTCATTGTTGCCTTCTTTGGTGCCCATCATTTAAAAAAAAAAGAATGATAACTATAAATGTTGGGTCATCAAGCTTCTGCTCTACCGTCTTTGGCACATGGCCCACCCATCATTTTGTTTCCTCTCGTTTTTTCTTTAATTATTGCATGATTAAAGAAATATTTAGACATAGCTCACTTATACTCCATTCGTCCTAAAATGAGTGTCTTGTTTCCATTTTTTTCAAAAATTAAGAATTATCACATATTTGAGTGTGTTTCCAATATTACCCTCACTTTCCCACCTACACCTCATGTGCAGAATTGGCCATGTGCATAAGTGATAAGAGATATGGAAAAAAACAAAAATATAACAACCTAAAAATAGAAACAAGACACTCATTTTGGGACAAAAAATTTAGACAAACAAGACACTCATTTTGAGACGGATGGAGTATTATTTTGCTGTGAATAATTATAACATGTCATTTTGTATTGTATGTTTAAATCACCTAGTTTAATGCAATTTGGGGCTTAGTTACAGTTAAGACTCATCGCATGCTGTCTTTTCTTATATGTGTGTTTAGTAGTGATCGAATTTATAACATCTTCAACAATCTCAACTTGTGTTGTCAAATGAACCACATCTCATTGGTTTATTTTTATATTCTTTTTCTATGTTAAAAATTGGAGTTTCATTTTATCAAAGTCGAGTGAGACAAACCTCTTCAAGCTACGTTGTAAGCTCTTGAGCTCGGGATTTTTAAGAGCGGTGTATTTATAAATATTCTTGATGCTGATTCTAGCTTGAAACTCATTGCATCATTAGCAACATAAAATAACAATATGAATAGACTATTAATTGTGGATAATCGATTAATCTTGGATGAGGACGATGCTTGATCCTATAGATGGATTACATTTTCAATCAATCTACTATTATTATGGATGAGTAGAAACCCTATACCTACATGATTGAATATTTTAATTTTATGTTTCTTAAGAGAACTTAGATATATATAGTTGAAATATCATTGTTTCATAATTGAGATTTTGAATTTGTATCTTTATTATATAATTATTCAACTTCATGAATATGTACGTGTATTACTCTGATTGCATGTCTGCTCTTTCTAATTTGTAGATATTAATATCAAATATATAGAGGTCATTAGAATACGCAAATGATTCTTCATGTACTTTAATGCATGTAAAGTACACGTAATTGATATGTATTGATCTTAACCTTTCATTTTTTTTCAAATGGTTATGACACAATTTTGACATGGCTTCAACCCGATAACTCGATTTGAAATTTCAAAATAAAATTAGTGTTCTTGACTCGCACGATATTAACATATTTACTTATTATGAAAATTTTCGAGTTGATATTTATTATAAATCTACATATATATTAAAGAGAAGTTCATATCTCTTTATGTGACACGTGTCACTCTCAATTTCTCAAATGAGTATCCAATTGAGTGACACATGTCATTAATTTACTCAGTTATGAACGTACTAATAT